>JAOXYA010000008.1:39957398-39971920 GCA_028565675.1 Sorex palustris | reverse complement strand
ATCAATTGTTTCTTTAAGTCCTCCCGTGGGCTTTATCTTCCCCCTCCCCCAGCCCTGGTTCTGTGGATGTACCCACCCGTCGCGACCCGTAGCGGCGGGCAGGCGGGTGGGGCCGCGGGGCATGCCGGGACCTGTAGTCCGCGGCGGGGGCCCTCGTCGCGACCCGTAGCGGCGGGCGGGGCCGCGAGGCACGCCGGGGGTTGTAGTGGGAGCCAGGGGAGGCGGCCCAGGTGGCGCTGCCGGGCCAGTGACCGCCCGGGCGGAGCCTAGGAACGAGGCCGATGGCTGCCGTGGCCGTGGCTGTTCGCGAGGGTGAGTGTCGCGCCCGGGCGCACCCACGCGGACGCGCCTCCCGAGGCTCCTGGACGGCGGCTCCAGGGCCCCGGCGCCCCCCTACTCCCCGCCACCCCCCTGCGCCCCGGGCCCTGGGGTTCGGTTCGGCGCAGCCCGGGGTTCGGGCCTGGCCCGCGCCGGGCACCGGCTGCTGCCCGCGGGGAAGACGAGGGGGTGCCCGCCCCGCCTCCCCTTTGATCCCGCCGCGCCCGCGTGCCCACGCCGAGCCCCGGGCTGACCGCGCGCCCTTTCCCCACGCAGACTCGGCGTCAGGCATGAAGGCGGAGCTGTCCCCGCGGCCGGGGGTAAGTGGGGGGCCCCGAGCCAGCCCCCGGAGCCTGCCCCCGGCTCGCGGATCCTGGGGGTTGTGGGACGCAGCCGGCGAGGGCGAGCGAGTGCGGGGTTCCCGCACGGCCGCCGCAGCCGGGGAGCCGGGATGGGGTCGCCCCGGGCCGAGCCGTCTTCTCCGTGCGCGCCCCAGGCCGGCGGTCGGGAGCTGACCCAAGAAGAGAAGCTGCAGCTTCGGAAGGAAAAGAAGCAGCAGAAGAAGAAACGGAAGGAGGAGAAGGGCGCCGACGCCGAAGCCGGTCCCCCCGCATCGGCAGCCCCATGCCGAGGTATCCGCGGGTCAGGGACGGGGGGGGGTGGGGGGGGGGAATGCCCCGGTTGGATGCTGGCAGAGGATGCTGGGGAAGGATGCCGGGGGCCGTGGGACCAGGTTGGGGTCAGTGACGCCTCCGTGGGCGCTCCCCGCCTCCTCTCCTTTAGCTGGCCCAGCAGCAGAGCCGCCTGCCCCGGGCAGCCAGCCTGGACCTGCTGGGGAGAAAGTTCCAGCCGGCCGGAGTAAAGCTGAGCTTCGTGCTGAACGGCGGGCCAAGCAGGAGGCTGAGCGGGCCCTGAAGCAGGCAAGGAAAGCAGAAGCAGGAGGGCCACCCCCCCAGACCTCCCCCGGCACCGTGGGACAACCCCCTTCAGGTACCTTCCTGGCCTCTCAAGCACCCCGGTCATCGCACTGTGTCCATTCCTATTCCTCAAGGACATGCCTCTCCCTTCCCAGTCTTCGCTTAGGGCTCCCGAGTTCAATATTCCCTTCCTCTCTTCCTCAGTTTCTCCTCTGCCTCCCCCATCCCCAGCTTCCGCTGTCCGCTGTCCGCGTTTGAAAGATCAGTGTCTTTCCATCTCTGCCAGCGGCTTAGAAACCACCAAGGTTGTTTTTTCAGGCGTGAAGCTGCTGCCCGAGCATTCAAAGACAGATGACCTCACACTCCTGAAGAGGCTTATTAAGAGACCTGAGCGGCAGCAGGTGGGGAGAGGGCTTGGGAGACCCCTGGTGAGGCTGCTTCCTGGCCAGCTTCGTCCCCGAGTGTCTCAACTCTGGGCCATCGGTCCGGTCTCCCTGTCTCATCAAGGTGCCTGCCCGGAAGGATTATGGATCCAAAGTCAGTCTCTTCTCCCATCTGCCCCAGTACAGCCGGCAGAACTCTCTTACCCAGTATATGAGGTAGGAGCCTGGGAAACCGTCAGAACCGGTCCTCTGAGGTGTTTTACCCAGCGCGGCCCTGGAAGGGGCGCGGAATGGGGGATGGGATCCAAGGAAGCCTGAGCCCGGGGAATCAGTGGGTGCTTGGGAAGGAGCTCCTCCCCCTCTAGGCCCGGCGGGCCTGCATGCTGTGACACCGCCACATCCCCTCAGCATCCCGTCGTCTGTGATCCACCCAGCCATGGTGCGCCTCGGCCTGCAGTACTCCCAGGGCCTGGTCAGCGGCTCCAACGCCCGCTGTGTCGCCCTGCTTCGTGCCTTGCAGCAGGTGGGCAGCCCCGGCCTCTCCTCCCGCCTTCTGGTTCCCCTCGCTCTCCCAAACCAGCCTCCCCGACTACTGCCCCTTTCAGAGTGTTTGTAGGGGCGTCCTGCTGACCACTGTGTCCATGTCCGTGTGCGTGTCTCTTCTCTGTGTGTGTCTGCCCCCCCCAGGTGATTCAGGATTACACAACGCCTCCTAATGAAGAGCTCTCAAGGGACCTGGTAAACAAACTCAAGCCCTATTTCAGGTAAGGACGGCAGGAAGAGGCCCGCTGGTGCCTTGTCCTTTCTCTCTCACTCCTCTGCCTCTTCTTTGCAGGTTCTGCTTTTTCCATCTTTGAAGGGGGGGTGCGGGTGGAGGTTGGGGCCACACCCAGAGGTGTGTAGGCCATTCCTAATGGAGCTCAGGGAATCAACTGATGTTGGCCGTGTGCAAGGCAAGTGGCCTGCTCACTGTGCTGTTGTTCTGGCCCCACTTTTTTTTGTGCCACATCTGGCAGTGCTCATGGCTTAATCCTGGTTCTGTGCTCAGAAATCACTTCTGGCAGGCTTGGGGGACCATATGGGACCCTGGGGATGAAACCTGGGTTGGCTACGTGCAAGGCAAATGCCTTACGGCACTATCTCTCTAACCCCCACTTATTTTTTATTCATTTTCTTTCTCTTCAGTGACTGGGGTTGCACAGTGGAGATCACACAATTTTTCATGGCACTGGGGATCCCAAATGGCAGAGCCTCAGGGACCACACTTGGGCACGTGGGGCAGTGTCAGAGGTCAAAGTTGGAGCCTCAGTCAACTCACACTTGCAAGGCAGGCGCTCTACCCATGAGCTACCTTTGGCCTCCTGCTTGCCTGTAGGATGGTTTTTGGATGGTATGGCCCAAACCCTAAGCAGAATGTCGGGGGTGGGAGGAGGGATAATTTATCCCCTCCTCCCATGTATATTTATTTGTTTATTTATTTTGGTGGGGGTCCATACCTGGGAGTGCACAGGGCCTTTTTGGTTTTGGTGTCATACCTGGCAGTGCCCAGGGCTTAATCCTGCCTCTGCACCAAGGGATCGTTCCTGATGGGCTCAGGGAACCATATGGTGCCAGGGTGCCATGGCTTGAACCTGGATTGGCTGCGTGCTAACCCACTGTACTGTCTCTCCAGCTGTAAAAGATGGTTTTTTAAAACGTGAAAGTTTTGCCAGGTTGTGAAAAGTGGCACAAACGTCAGCTTTTCCTGTTGCAGCTTCCTGGCTCAGTGTCGCCCCCTGTCGGCCAGCATGTACAACGCCATCAAATACCTTAATAAGGAGATCACAGCCGTGAGCAGCTCCATGCGGGAAGAGGAGGTGATGAGTATGAGTAATGAGCACGCTGGTGGGTGGAGCGGAGACGCACGCCTAGGACTCCCAGGAAGGGCAGTGCAGGCGGTCTGACCCAGTCGGGGGCTAAGGGAGTGGTCGGGCTCTGTGACTTGTGCCACGCTTCAGTCCTCAAACCCCCTTTTGAGCCCGGCATATATCCAGCATCTGAGATCGGTGGGAGAAATGTGTGTTTCTTGTTTTCTAAGCGTCTTTCTCCATTCAGGCCAAGTCAGAACTTCACAACGCCATAGACCGGTATGTGCGAGAGAAGATCGTACTTGCTGCCGAGGCCATTTCCCGCTTTGCTTATAAGAAGATCAGTAATGGAGACGTGATCCTGGTATATGGATGGTATGGCCTGCGCCCTAAACGGAGGAACGGGGGGACAGGGAAGGGGGCATCACATCATCTGGCCCCTCTCCTCATGTATAAATATATGCCTTTTAAAATTTCATTTTGGATTTGTGGTCATACCTGGCGGAGCTCAGGTTCTGTGCTCAGGGATCACTCCTGGAGTGCTCTGGGGGTCATATGGGGTGCTGGGGATTGAATCCTGGTCAGCCACGTGCAAGGTAAGTGCTCTACCTGGTGCACTATCACTCTGGCCCTCAATTGTTTATTTCCCGGGTTTGGGTGTCTCATCTGGGAGCACTCAGGGCTGCTTCCTGGCTCTGTGCTCAGGGAGCACCCCATGCAGTGCTCAGGAGACAGTCTAGAGCTTGAACTCGGGTGAGTCATGGGCAAGGCAACACCTTTCCCATTGTACTGCCCCTCTATGCTTTATGTTTTTAAATTTTCATTTATTTTTGCTTTTTTGGGTCATACCCAGCGATGCTCGGGTTACTCCTGGCTCTGCACTCAGGAATTACTCCTGGCGGTGCTTGAAGGACCATATGGGATGCTGGGAATTGAACCCGAGTTGGCCGCGTGCAAGGCAAACACCCTAACCGCTGTGCTATTGTTCCAGCCTCTAAAGTGACTTATTTGATCTGGGGACCTCACCTGACGGTGCTCAGGGGCTGTGGGCCCAGCAGGACACCCAGGGCCTCGCACACGTGAGGCACAGCTCGGCCCCTGCCGTTTACTTTCTTGGTTTTGCTGGGCCATTTGTTTCTTTTGCTGTTGGACCGGAGTAGGCTCTGCTCAGGGGCTCCTCCTGGCTTAGTGGTCGGGAGTCACTCCTGGAGATGCTAAAGGACTGTGTGGTGCTGGGATTGGGGCCCAGGCCTCCTGCATGCAAAGCATGTGCACAAGAAACCCTTTGAAGCCTTTGCACCATCTTCCCAGCTTCGTTTTTTGTTTTGTTTTGAGGACCACGTGGTCCCGGAGATTGAACCTGGCCTTTGAGCTAGCTTCCAAGCCCCGTTTGTTTTGCTGGTGTTGTTAAGGGGGCACGCTTGGCAGTGCTCAGGGGGGCTGTACAGTGCCAGAGCTCCCGCAGAGGCTGCACTTCCACCCGTGGAACCTTCTGCCTATCCCCTGCTTTCTGCATTTTTTTTTTGGGTGACACCCGGTGATGCTCAGGGGTTATTCCTGCCTCATGCACTCAGGAATTACTCCTGGCGGTGCTCAGGGGACCATATGGGATGCTGGGAATCGAACCCGGGTAGGCCATGTTGGCTGCATACAAGGCAAACGCCCTACCCGCTGTGCTATTGCTCCAGCCCCGCTTTCTGCATTTTTAAGCTGCTTTAAGCAGTTTGGGTCGAGACAAACAGCTCAATGGTAAAAAATGCCTGCTGCCTTGCAAGCTTTAAGGTCTCAAGTCCGACACCTGGGGGCACCAGCAGCCCGCGTCCTAGGCGCCACATGTGACCCAGGGGGCAGGAGCATTTCCTTGCCAAACTCAGGCCACACCACAGTGCATTGAGCACCTTGGCAAGCATCACGTCCAGGAAGCGCAGCCCCTGTGGGAACGGCCCAGCGGCTGGGTGGGGCGGGAGGTTGCGGCAGGGGTCCTCTTCGCCTTCTGGGGAGGAGCTGGCCGCCAGCGAGTGACGCTCGTAACCGAATCCTCCTCTCCGTCCACTCCAGCTCGTCTCTGGTATCGCGAATCCTGCAGGAGGCTTGGGCTCAGGGCCGGCGCTTTCGGGTGGTAGTGGTGGACAGCCGGCCGCGGCTGGAGGGAAGGCACACACTCCGCTCCCTTGTCCGCGCTGGGGTCCCTGCCTCCTACCTGCTGATTCCTGCAGCCTCCTATGTGCTCCCAGAGGTGAGGGCAGAGGAAAGGGACTCCAAAGGTGGAGAAAAAAGGGCCCGGTCGTGCCTAAGTTCACCTCCCCACGGTGACTGCTGTTTGGGAATAGAATTGTACTGTGGTTTGTGTGTTCAGTAGAGAAAACACCAATAGCACGTTAGAGCTCTGTCGGTCCAGCTATAAAGTGGCGGCCACTGAGGGGGAACAGGACAAAAGGCACCCCGGAGTCTCGCGTTCCCGTGGGAAGTGTGGGTGCGCGGTCAGGGGCCTTCCATGTAGAGCAGCATTGAGACTCGGTCCTCGCTCTAGTGCTCTTGTCCCGGGAAGAGTGGGCCACCTGCTCTTTCCCATCACAAACCATGTTTCTCCCTTTCCGTCCTCCCACACGCCAGGTTTCCAAGGTGCTATTGGGAGCTCATGCACTCCTGGCCAATGGGTTTGTGATGTCCCGGGTAGGGACAGCCCAGCTGGCCCTGGTGGCACGAGCCCATAACGTGCCAGTGCTGGTCTGCTGTGAAACATACAAGTTCTGTGAGCGGGTACAGACGGACGCCTTCGTCTCGAACGAGCTGGGTAAGGAGTGCAGGAGGGCAGAGGAAGGGCAGGCCCCCGGAAGATCTGGGAGGGAAAAGGGAAGTGGGAGCCCCCTCTGTTTTCCAACGGGAGGTAAGTGGGTGACCCTCTTACTGCAGATGACCCTGACGACCTTCTGTGTGAGCGAGACTGCGTAACCCTGGCGAACTGGCAGAATCTCCCGTCCCTCCGGTTGCTAAATCTGGTCTATGACGTGACCCCCCCGGAACTCGTGGATCTGGTGATCACAGAGCTGGGGATGATTCCTTGCAGTTCTGTACCTGTTGTCCTACGAGTCAAGAGTAGTGACCAGTGAGTGGGGAACCTCAGGATCAATAAATGACGTACTCCCTGCCGCCTTTGTATCTTTGAGACTCCCCGCAGGCCTTTATCAGGACTCTCAAGGTGTCGGATGCTATGCCAGTGCTTAGGAGCCAAAAATGAAGGTCAGCGTGGAGACCCAACACTTGCTGCACTGTCCATCACCTACTGAACATCTGTGCACCTGACACTGTGTTAGATTCAAGGAAGAATCTAAGGACAAACGAGTCCTGTCCATAGTACAGTGAACTGAGCCAGCAAGTGATCTCAGGCCTTCCGCACCCAGAGACTCTGCCCTTGATTTTTTTTTTTTCCTTTTCTGAGTCACACCAAGCGAGGCTCTCAGGGGTTATCCTTGGCTCTACACCCAGAAATTACTCCTGGCGGTGCTCAGGGGACCATATGGGATGCCCGGAATCAAACCCGGTCAGCTGCTGCAGGGCAGGTGCCCTGTCTGCTGTACTATCGCTCCGGCCCCATTTTCCTGCTGGCTGCCATTAACCACTGTTGCTGCTGGTGCTTAATCGCTGTGGCTCACACATGATTGTGTTTTAATTAACACAGACTGCAGCATCAGTGTGTTAAAGAGCATTGCTGGTGCAGGAAAACAGTATCTAGTGTCACATAAACTCTACTCATAGTATAAGCAGACTTCCTGGATCAAGGATGGCACCAGGAAGTTCCCTAGTTTAGGGAAGACCTCCAGGGGTAACCCCTGACCTCGTCCTTGAAGGATATAAGTTTTCCCATTTGGAAAAGAATGAGAAGGCAGGGGCCAGAGAGTGTACAATGGGTGAGGTACTTAACCCTGCACCATAGCTGACCCGGGTTTGATCCTCAAGCCCCAACAGAAGTGGGTGATGAGGCCAAAAAACCCAAAACTGAACAAAAAAAGAATGGGAAAGCAGGTCTGCCAGGGAAAACGGCTTTGCATGCAACCAACCTGAGTCAATCCCCAGAAAGCCATATATATGGTCCCACCAGCACTGTCAGGAGTAATTTCTGAATGCAGAGCCAGGAGTTACCCTAAGCATCGTGGGGTATGGCCTCCCTGCCACTGCTCCCTCCCCCAAAAAGAGTGGTCACTTCCAAAGCATCGGTAGAGTGATGAAGGTAGAACCCAACCCCATTTGGAGACTCACTGGCGTGAGGTCAGACTGTGATAGCCTCACCACTGTGGCAAGTCTTAGAAAAGGGAGATTTATTGTGTTACGTGTATGTGCACGTTTAACTGAACAATCTCAGGAATAAACAATTCTCATCAAATACAGCAATTATCAAGATTAGCCACATCTTTTTCCTTTGCCAGTTACCTCGGAGCAAATTGCAAACATGCTATTCTGACTCATAAACATTTATGAACATAAGTGTCTCTTCAAAAGTATGAAATTTCACCATGCTATCATACTAAATGAATTCATTTTTGGTATTATCTAGTTCATAGTTAAATTCTCTTGGTTGTCTCATGAAAGGAATTTTGGGGCCAGGTAGACAGCTCAAAGGGCTAAAGCATAGATGTAGAATGCTGAAGTGCTGAGTTTCATTCATTCACCACACAGTCCCCAAACAAGTTCACATCAAATTCGGTTATGTCTTAATTTGAAATTAAAAGCAGTTTCCCAAACACCCTTTTCCATGACATTGATTTATTTCAGAAACCAGTTAATCTTCTAAGTGTTCCCCAGGTTGACTGCCTTCTTGTGGTATCGTTTATATAATTTCTCCATTTTCTTTGTCCACAGTTAAACTTTATTGGTGCTGTTTCATATTACTCCCCAGCAGATCCCAAATAATAGTCTGTTTTCAGTGATAAGTGGGCCTAGGCATTTAGTTTCTCAGTAATCTTTCATTTACTGGTTTCATCCACAGGTGTTTATGACCTGAAATATTTGATTAGGGGGTGCAAAATGCTGTCCGTCCTTCCCTCCCCCCACAATTTTATCATTCCCACCAGTCAGTAATCTATAAAGAATTTCCTCTCATGTACTATTCAGAATTGTAACACACTGGAAAGGCACAATAGATGTTTATCAGTTTCAGGACTTGCTGACTAGTTTTGTCCAGTAGTATTTAGTTAGAGGGTTGGTTTTTTGGTTTTTTTTTTAAACTTTGTTTTGAAAGTTCTTGGCTTCCGGTTTTTTACTCACTGAGCATGCCACTCAATAAAACGAAGCACTGGCCCAATGGGGTCAGGTCTGTGCTGTAGGGCAGTAACTGGTGGTAGCAGCTGGGAAGATGGCTCTAAAGGTATACTTTGCCGAAGAGAGCCCTGGCTTTGATCCCTCACCCCAGCATTATGTGGTCCCCAAGCACTGTTGAGAGAATATTCCCCTGATACTTTTGTTTTAGGGTCTCTCCAGCTAGTGCTGAGGCCACCAGAGTTATACCCATAGGTGTTCAGGAAACCATACAGTACCAGGGATCAGCTCTAAGGCCTAAGGCTGGTTAACATGTACTCCAGCCTTGGTACCCACCTGGACCAATACATCACATCTTAAACGCCCATCTGATAAGCAGTTCTCGGGCTCTGTAATGGACACGTCAGTCCATTCCTGTTGCCTCTGATTAGGCCATCTTTCCTGCGGATTAGGCTAAACTTATTACTATATCTCAACTTTTTCTGAGGGGGTTAGGGACACAACTGAAAGTAACTGGGGGTGGGAGGCCATGCAGTGGGGTGGGGGGACTGAACCCCAGGCTCCCCCATGCAAAACATGCACTTCAGCCACCTATCTCCCCAGCCCCCTAAATCTCTTATTTCGATACCTACTGTAATAAGACATTCACATAAATCAACATCTTAAGGCTATAAAAAGCAGAAAGTGAAGACTTCACTTCTAGCCTCCTAGGTCACACATGCCAGCAGTTAATTGATTTCTTGCTTTTTTTTTTTTTTGCGTCTTTTTTTTGGGGGGAGGGGGTCACACCCAGCAATGCACAAGAGTTACTTCTGGCTCATGCACTCAGGAATCACTCCTGGTGGTGCTCGAGGGACCATATGGGATGTTGGGAATCGAACCTGGGTCGGCCGCGTGCAAGGCAAATGCCCTACCCGCTGTGCTATTGCTCCAGCTAATTGATTTCTTATTGGAGACCCAAGGTATTTCCTGTAGTCACACAAACACGAGTACACACACATCTTGCCCCTTGTGCCAGGGATATGGCTCGGCACTTGAGCATACATCTTGCATGCATGAAGCCCTTGGTTTGATCCTTGATACCAAAAAAAGAAAGTAATTCACCTTCCCCTCCCCCAGTCAATCACAGCAACTACACAGACCTGCACCCTGGTGGGTCTGAGGGTGGCAGGGGGCTGAGGATGTGGTGGACCACATTTGGCAGTGCTCACGGAAGCATATGGGGTGCCATGGAAGGAGCCAGGGTATGCGAGGCAAGTGACTTAATCCCTGTGCCATCTCTGCAACCTGCTTCCTTTAAACTCTGGAGGGCATTTGCCTTGCACACAGCCAACACAGGTTCGATCCTCGGCCTCCCATATGGTCCCTAGAGCATCACCAGGAGTGATTTCTGAGTGCAGAGCCAGGAGTATCCCCTGGGCACTGCTGGGTGTGACCTAAAAAGCCAAAAAGAAAAAAAAAAGAAACTGAATGTACAGTGGAGATTGTTCCAGATCTACACATAGAGCTCTTCCTCTGGGCATGTGACAGACCCCAAGCACTGGCCCACTCCAAAATACCTACCTCATTCTGATAACTTAAAGGGCTTCAGCGCATGCCTAGAAGTGCTAGCCCTGGCATATTCTCTACCCCTGCACCACCAGATGTGGCCCCTAGCCCAGCCAGGAGTGGCTCCCTGAGCACTGCCTTCATCACAGCCAAATCTTGTGCTTGCTCATGTAAGAACAGCACACTCTCCATCTGTCTTTTAGGCTGCAAAGGGGTATGTGATAGGAATCTCCTGATACTTGTCTTTTTTTGTTTGTTTTGGGTGCTGGGGGATGCTCAGGGGTTACTCCTGGAGGTGTTTGGGGAACCATATGGGATGCAGGTGATTGAACCCTCCTCAGCGGCAGTGCAAGACAAACGCCCTACCGGCTGTACTACTGCTCCAGCCCCACGCTTGTTTTGGCTTGTTTCCCCATGTTTTCTCTTTTAAAGTGTTTTGTGTAGCCAGGGGAATGTAACAGGAGAAGTTATTTGGAAAGAGAAAGGCTGGTTTACCCTACCCTCCTGTCCCTAACCCCCCAAGCTCTCCTGCACAGCCTAGCGAACTGCATTTCTCAGTGCCCGGGAGAGAGCCGAAATCAGTGAGACTCCTTCTCCAACCTCATCCCACCTGGGGGGAAAGGGCAGAGCTAGACCAGGTTTTGCCTATTCCTGGCCCTTGACCCGGCCCCTTGGTCGGTCTCGATCACCGTCCATCCTCCTTGACTTCCCTAGTGGCCGATCTGCGGGGAATCAGCCCCGCGGCGGCGGCCACCGTCATCATCGGGAGGCCGGTGACAAGACCTCTAGGCGCCTCCGGCCTCTGTCCTCGGCTGGCACCGCGGGTGTGGACTCTCACCTAGGGCCTGGCACCGTCGCCCCCGTGCCAGGGGCCGGCGCGGGGGGGAGGGGGCCGCGGGGAGCGCCGGCGGCCACCGCGCAGGCGTCGTCCGCCCCGGGACACTGCATCTCCCAGCAGGCCCCGCAGCGTGCCCCGCGCCGCGCTGCATTGTGGAGGCGAGAGCGTGCGGGAGGCCGCGGCGGTTCCCCTCCCCCACCCCACACCCCCCCACCGCGGCGGGCGGCGCGGGGCGCAGCCGGAGGAGCGCTGGGGCTCGCGGCGGGCCGCTGTCGTCATCAGCCCGCGACCAGACGGGCGGCGCCATCTTCGAACTGGGACTTCCGGAAGGACTTGGGTGCGGGTGAGTGTGCCGCCGCGGGGCGTGCGGGGGGCACCGCCATCGCGCCCGCCCCTCCCGTCTCCGTCGCGGTCGGCTCCGGGGGGAGCCGCTCGCGGCTCCGCGCCTCCCTCCCGCCCGGCACCCTTTTGAAATTTAAATGAGTTTAAATGAAAATATGATCAATGCGGTGCTCAGGGCTGACTCCTGGCTCTGCGCTTCCTGGCGGGGCTCAGGTATGGAAACAAGGGAAATGCCCTCCCAGCTGTGGGGCTTGTCCTGAGAGTCCTCTGGGGTTGACTGGTCCCCTGGGCTGCTGACCCCGTCTTGGGGGTGTGTGTGTGTGTGTGTGTGTGTGTGTCTTGTGTCCCTCAAGCCTGCCAGGAGTGATTCCTGAGCACAGAACCTTCTCTCCCTCCCTCTCTCCTCCCTCCATCTCTCCCCCTACTTCAGGAGGTCGGGCCTGGTTAAGTTCTGCATCTCGGTCAGAGCTTTGCCCTGTCCTCCCCCCACCCCCCGCACCTCCACTTGAACCCTAGCAGCCCCCCCAAATTGTTTCTCTGTGCCCCCACCTGTGGGCAGTTTGGCTGCGGCCAGGGTGTCGCCGTGGTCCCTCTTTCACCCAGAAAGGCCCGTTGGTCTTCCTGCGAAGTATTCAGCTGAGGGTGTGGTGATCGTGTGGGTCTCACACACGTGGGTGGGACACGACGGCCTGCAGGGTCCTGTGCCCAGGCTCTGCCTCCGGCTGTGTCTCTCCTCACTGGGGATGGCGCCTGTGCCCTGCTGATCACTCCGCCAAGCTCCCTCCCTCCCCTCTCCTGCTCCAGGCTCCTCCCTCCCCTCCCCTGCTCCAGGCTCCTCCCTTCCCTCCCCTGCCTCAGACTCCTCCTTCCCTTCCTCTGCTCTAGGCTCCCCCTCCCTTCCCCTGCCCCAGGCTCCTCCCTCCCTCCCCCTGCTCCAGGTTCCACCCTCCCCTCCCTGTCCCAGCTCCTCCTCTCCTCCCTTGCCCCAGACTCCTCCCTCCCCTCTCCTGCCTCAGGCTCCCCCCTCCCCTCCCTTGCTCCAGCCTCCCCCCCCACGCGCCCCCCCACGCGCGGGTGGTCCTGTGTGAAAAGACCCGCTGGTTGACTCTGACTCCTTGAACACTAATGGGAAATAGGTACAAGTGGGGACAGATTTATCACCGTCTGATTCAATAAATGCCAGCAAGTCAAAGCACCTCTAACTGGGAAATAAACATCCGGGATGAGCCGCTGGCGGCCAAGTAAGGACCAGACAGGAAGTGGCGGCAGGGGTGGAGCGGGTCGCTGAAAGCAGAACTGTCCTTTGGAGATGGGGTGAGAGATTGTGGGGGACGCTGTGGGGAGAGTGGGGAGCAGTGGGCGGGGTCAGCAGAGGGACCCCTTAGAGGAGAATTTCAACCACTTCTGGAACTTACCCTCAAGATAAGAGCTACAGAGTTATCCTTGCAAGGGAGAGTTAGGGTCAGAGAGATGCTTTATTTATTTATTTATTTATTTATTTATTTATTTTGCTCTTTGGGTCACACCCGGCAATGCACAGGGGCCATTGCTGGCTCTGCACTCCGGAATTACTCCTGGCGGCGCTCAGGGGACCATATGGGATGCTGGGAATCGAACTCAGGTCGGCTGCGTGCAAGGCCCTACCTGCTGTGCTATCGCTCCAGCCCCCGAGAGATGCTTTTTTGGGGGTGGTGGGGGGCCATGGTCCAAGCCACTCTGGTGATGTCTCAGGCTCTTACTCCTGGCTCTGCACTGGCGGGGCTCAGGGGGTCCCTGTGGGGTGCGTGCAAGGCACGCGCCCTCCCCGCTGTCCTGTTGCCCTGGCCTGAGAGACTCCATGATGCCGTGGGAAGGCCTGTGGCCAGGCCACTGGGGTTGGGGGCAGGCGGGTTGGGGGGGATGCCCGTGTCCGCCGCTGACCGTTTCAGTGGCGAGCGAGCGTGTTTGTGGATGCCGGAGACAGACGCTCCGGGACGTCCGCGTGGCCCCTCCGAGGGGCCGAGATGAGGCTGATCCTTGTTTCCTTTGGCTGCTCCTACATCTCTGTCTCTGCGTGAGCTGCCCAGTCATTTGCCCTCCTGCCCCGGGTCCCCCGTTTCCCAGTGCTGAGCTGCTAATGCCTGGGTCGCCGCTGTGCCCGGTGGATCCGGAGTCTGAGCTGGCTCCTCCGTGGGCATCTCACAAGGCGGCCGCCTGGCTGGGCATCTGCCTCAGGTGTCCCCTGAACCCACCTCCAGCCAGGCCAGCGTCCAGGGGCCCGCGGCCCCGTCGGATGGAGTTTCCCTTGTCCCTGGTGCTGCCTCATAGACCATCTCGGGGACCATGTGAGATGCTGAGGATTGAACTGGGTTCGGCACCGTGCATGACCCCCACCCTGTAACCTTCCCCCCCATCTTCCACAAGGGTGGGCGCACAGTGGCTGGTCTGTAGGGGAGAGGCAGGACTTGCATTTCTTCTTTAACAGTATTTGGGGATTTGGGCCACAGCCGGTGATGCTCAGGGCTCACTCCTGGCTCTGCACTCAAGGATCACTCCTGATTGGGGGGGGGGCCTGAGGGGCACTCAGGTGACCCTATGGGAAGCCAGGGAACAAACCCGGTTGCTTGGTTGCTTCATGCAAAGCAAGTGTCTTTTTGTAATTTTTTTTTTAATTGAATGGGGCTGGAGTGATAGCACAGCGGGTAGGGCGTTTGCCTTGCACACAGCCAACATGACCGACCCAAGTTCAATTCCTCCGCCCCTCTCGGAGAGCCCAGCAAGCTACTGAGAGTATCTCATCCGCACGGCAGAGCCTGGCAAGCTAGCCGTGACTTACTGGATATGCCAAACACAGTAACAACAAAGTCTCACAATGTAGATGTTACTGGGCCGAGAAAATTGATGAACAATGGGAGGACAGTGACAGTGATTTTATTGAATCACTGTGAGATACAGCTACAAAACTTTCATGTTTGAGATTCAGCCATATAATGATCGAGCACCCATCCCTCCACCAGTGCACATTTTCCACCACCAGTGTCCCCAGTATACCCCCCATCCCCACCCCCTCCCAGTCCTCACCCTGCCTCTGTGGCAG
>JAOXYA010000008.1:39946484-39957298 GCA_028565675.1 Sorex palustris | reverse complement strand
CCAGTAACGTCTCCATTGGAGACTTTGTTGTTACTGTGTTTGGCATCTCAAATACGTCACGGGGAGCTTGCCAGGCTAGAAATAGCTCTGCCTTGCTGAGGGTAAAGGCTCCCGAGAGCCACACAGGCGAAGCCTGGGGGACACTGCAGTGCTAGGTATCACCAGGCTGGCTGCATGCAAGGCTTGTTTCTTAACCCCGTTCTATGTTATTTTACCCCTTAAGGTAAATATTTTGATGCAACTTTTTTCTTTCTTTTAAGATTTATTTATGAGTCTCTGAAGCAAGGTTGATAGTGGAGCTTACATGGTGGCACTGGAGTTAGTTCATGGGGTGACTGCCAGTGCTTCCAGGAGTATTGGGAAGTAAGGGGAGGTAGCCCACCCCAACTCTGGAAAAGCATGGAGATTTCAGTCTCAAAACTCGCATACCAGACTTTTTAGCAGATTATATCTTGGTGAGGTTTGTCATGAGACGATGGAGTCAGGCCAGGGGTATAGTAGCAATTTTGGATTGTGGAAGCAAGCGGCTGCTGGGAGTTCTGCTTGGGTGGGCTCCAGGCTAACCCACTCCCCTCCAATTTACCCCAGTCTGTTCCGCTGTGCACGGGTCTGAGATTAATTGTGCCTTTTGATCTCTTTTGAGATTTTTTTTTCCTTTTTGGGTCATACCTGGCGATGCACAGGGGTTACTCCTTGCTCTGTGCTCAGGAATTACCCCTGAAGGTGCTCAGGGGACCATATGGGATGCTAGGAATTGAACCCGGGTCTGCCGCGTGCAAGGCAAACACCCTACCCGCTGTGCTATTTTTGCAGCCCCTCTTTTGATTTTTTATGGGTCTCTGAAATAAGCCCAGTAAATGAGCTGGTATAGCTGAATAGAGGTGGTTTGTGGGCCTGGCTCCCACATACCTAGCTTTTGGCTGTTTAATTTCTTCGTCAACTTGGTCCCAAGTTGTTGGGGTCCGGCCAAAAGCACAGCAGTGATTTTGGGGTATCAGGAAGCCTGAAGGCACTACCAGGCAGGCTGCTGATGTACTCACCCCGCAGGTACAGGTTGACTTGCTGGCAGCACCATACCCTCTTGGTGTATGTAACATTTTAAAAAGTTAAAATGATTACAACAAATCTTTTGTGAACAAAAATACCTAAATTTTTAGGTTCATAGTTGCATGGTGAAGGCCTGGGTACAATCCCTGGCACCTCATGGTCCCCTGAGCACTGCTGGGAGCAGCCCCTGAGTATAGAGCCTTTGTGTTTCAACCCACAACAAGAACAGTGTCCACATTTTAAAAAAAGTTTATTACTTTGTTGTTTTTTGGTCACACCCAACTGTGCTCAGGAATTACTCCTGGCTCTTCACTCAGGAATCACTCTTGGCAGTGTTTTTGAGCCATATGGGATGCCAGGGATCAAACCCATGTCAGCCACACACAAGGCAAGTGCCTTACGCACTGTATTATCGCTTCAGCCCCCCAATATCCCCCCCAACATTTTAAATAAGGACAGGACTGGTATGACTTTTCTTCTCGCCTGAGGCTCTACCACGGCTCATCATTGCCTTAGTAAGAATCTAGGATTTGTAGAGAAGTTGAGACTGGATCAAGTCTCAATTTACAGAGCTGTCTGAGTAAGTGGCCGTCTAAACTAAGAACACGGGAGCAGATGATCAGGAATATGTTGAGTGTTGAGATGAGAAAGGGGCTCTGGGGGACAAAGGGCGTGTGAAGGAATATTAGACGACAGGAAGGAGAACCACAGGTCAGGAGTTTTAAGAAGCAGAAGGGAGTCCCCCTGAGTCAGAGGCCATGGTGGCATCAGGGAAGATGCCCAGGAAGCAGGTATCAGGCTTTTCAGTTTCGATGCAGGAGCAAAAGGCACAGAAGTCATCGTAAGGGTTGAAATAGAAGACTTTCTAGCTGAAGACTTCCAGAGGGGACATAGCCAAGAACAGGCCAGCAGGGCCAGAGAGATAGTACAGGAGAAAAGGTGCTCACTGGCTTGATTCCTTGAGCACAGACAGGAGTAAGCCCTGAGTACCACCGGGCGTGGCCCCAGGACCAAAAACAGAAAGGGAGGAAGAAAAAGTGGGAAGCTAAGAAGGCCGTGTCCTGGCGAGTGTGTTCAGCTTCTAATAATCTCCTTCCCCATCCGCTCCTCAGAAGCAGAAGCCGCACTGCCGGGGCGTGGCCCCCAACGGCTTACCGAACCACATCATGGCTCCGGTTTGGAAATGTCTCCATCTCACCAAAGACCTGTGAGTCTGGGAACACGGCCTGGGGTAACCGGGGGCTGGGGGGCACTACAAACCCTCCATGAGTGTGGCCCCGGGAAAGAGGAAGGCACCCGGAAGGCAGACAGTGAGGCTGTTCCCGAGCACTGTTCCACGGCACAGCTCCACAGTGGTGCTGGCCACAGGCGCCCTCTCGGGTTAAGTTCATGAAAATGAAAGGGGGCTGGAGAAAGAACAGCGGGTCAGGCACTTGCCTTGCAGCCCTTATGGTCCTTCCCCAAGCACCGCCAGGAGTGAGTGCTGACTGCAGAGCCAGGAGTACTCCCGAGCATCACTGGGTATCACAGTATCACTGTCATCCCATTGTTCATCGATTTACTCGAGCAGGTGCCAGTAAGGAGAGGCTGCTAAAATCTCAGGACTGGGACGAATGGAGATGTTACTGGCGCCCGCTCAAGTCATCACTGGGTGTGACCCCAAAACAAACAAAGATTTAAGAAAAAAATTAAAGAGAGCCAGAGGGAGGGTTCAAAGGGCTGGCTTTACATGCTGGAGCCTTGGATAAGGTTCTCCAAGCACAGCTTGGGAGTGGTCAGAGCATAAAATGACAAGACCACACTGGCATCCAAGTTACACTGGTTACATCTGAAGTGTTGTCTTGAGTATTGGACAGCAGAGATGGAAACTCGCGCCCCTAGTCACTGAGAGTGTCTGCACGGCACTGCGCGAGATTTCGCCCTCACGAAGGCTGCTTGTTCCTCTAGCCGAGAGCAGAAGCATTCCTACTGGGAGTTTGCAGAATGGATCCCGTTAGCCTGGAAGTGGCACTTGCTGTCCGAACTGTAAGTCCGAGAGCGGGCTCTGAAGGGCGGGCTGGCAGCGGCCCGGGCCGAGTGAACCACCTCAGGTCCAAGCTCTTCTTTCTCTTCCCCAGCGAGGCGGCCCCCTACCTCCCCCAGGAGGAGAAGTCACCGCTGTTCTCTGTCCAGCGCGAAGGGCTTCCTGAGGATGGCACCCTCTACCGGATAAACAGGTGACGCCGCGTCTCTGCCGTCTCCCTTGGGATTGACGGAGGCAGAGAGGAAAAATGAACGGCAGATTAGCCTTGTCCTTCCCCGGTGCAGACCCCTGTGGTGGGAGCGCCTTCCGGTCTGCAGTGCCCATGGCCCATGGCCCAGACTAGAGGACGCTAAGGAGCGTGAGGGTCAGAGCTGGGTCAGGGGCATGGTGCTGAGATGGGCCCAGGCAGCCCAGCCAGCCCCTGCACGCACAGCCTGTCAACTCTGCAGGTCTGGAGGAGGCACGACAGGGCTGAGGACTGTGGCCCTCCAGCTCTCCTGAGGGTCTGACCCTTGCTTAGGTCATTCCTGACAAGCTCAGGCCGAGCTCCCGCTCTGTCCTTTTTCTTTTTTCTAAATAGTGTGTTTAGAAGGCTGGAGTGATTAGCACAGTGGGTAGGGCATTTGCCTTGCACGTGGCCGACCTGGGTTCGATTCCTCCATCCCTCTTGGAGAGCCCAGGAAGCTACCGAGAGTATCCCGCCTGCATGGCAGAGCCTGGCAGGCTCCCCATGGCATATTGGATATGCCAAAAACAGTAACAACAAGTCTCACAATGGAGACGTTACTGGTGCCTGCTCCAGCAAATCGTACAACAGGAGGACAGTGCTACAGTGTGTTTAGAGCAGTGTAAGGATCAGCAGAGTTGGGCCCCAGGGGAAGGAAAAGGGATATCCCACATAACCCTCGGATACGCACACCCTCCCCCCACCCCGCCGCTCAGCACCCCGGGCATTGCACGGCAGTCACAACCCCAGAACCTGCATTAACCTGTCATTGTCACACAAAGGCCATAGTCTTCTTTGGGGTCACCCTTGGTGGTATACATGCCGTAAGTCCAGACAAACATACACTGACATGAGTCCACCACTGGAGCGTCACACGGAGTGGCGTCATTGCCCTGAAAACGCTCTGTGCTCTACTTTCATTCCTTCTGTCCCCACCCTCCACCGTCCTGGTCCCTCTCTGTCGTCCTGCCTTCTCTAGACGTCACACAGTTGGGGGTCACAGTCTGCGGTCTTCTCACGGGGGCTGCGCAGCTGCCTTACACGTGCTCAGCTTCCTCCAGGTCTTGTAAGGACTCAGGAACTCATTTGGCTCTCAGACTGGATAGCTGTCCCTGGCCTGGACACCCCCCGTCTGTGGGTAGCATCCCTGGCCTGGGCATCTCCGTCTGTGGATAGTGTCCCTGGCCTGGATACGCCCCGCCTGTGGATAGTGTCCCTGGCCTGGATATCGTCCCTGGCCAGGGCGTCCCCCGTTTGTCCGTTTCCCTGCTGCCGCCCTCTCTGCCTTCGAGAAGTTCTTCCTTCATGCCACGGTTGTCTCGCCTCCAGATTCAGCTCCATCACAGCACACCCCGAGCGCTGGGATCTGTCCTTCTTCACGGGGGGCCCGCTCTGGGCGCTGGACTGGTGCCCGGTGCCGGAGGGGGCCGTCGCCTCGCAGTACGTGGCCCTTTTCTCCAGCCCCGACATGAACGAGACGCACCCTCTGAGCCAGCTCCATTCAGGCCCTGGGCTGCTTCAGTTCTGGGGCCTGGGGACCCTGCAGCAGGAGAGCTGGTGAGGTGGGGCTGGGACACTGGCCGGGCGAGGGAGGAGGCGGGGTAGGAGGCAGCGCGGGTGGAGGACGGGGCGCCCAGGGTCTGGCCCCCCTCCACCGTTTCTCCCCGCCCATTCTCCCCGTGTGCTCGTTCTCCTCAGCGCTGGCAACAGGGCCCACTTCGTCTATGGGATTGCTTGTGACAACGGCTGCATCTGGGACCTCAAGTTCTGCCCCAGCGGGGCCTGGGAACTCCCGAGCACCCCTCGGAAGGTACCTCGCGTTGATCTTGGGTGTCCCCAGAACCAGGGCCGAGAGCCCTGGCTGTTCCGTGAACTGAGGACGGGTGCTGGGAGCATGGCTTTGCCCCGCGCCTCTCGAGCTTCCAAGGGGCCCGTGGTGGCGGGGCCCAGCCTGGCTCTGGTCTCGCCCTCCAGGCTCCGCTTCTGCCCCGTCTGGGCCTCCTGGCTCTGGCCTGCTCCGACGGGAAGGTGCTGCTGTTCAGTCTCCCGCACCCCGAGGCCCTGCTGGCTCTGCAGCCTCCAGGTGAGACGCGCAGCCGGGGGTGGGGGCGGCGGGGCCTGCCCGGCTCCCCAGACTCTCCCGGGCCCCATCTCCACCGACTCAGCCATTCTCCCGCTCTGACATCACGCTTTGTCCTTGAAAGTGTGTGCTGCAGGCCCGGGGCCCCTTCTTTCCGCTCCTCCCCTGGCCCTCCCGCCAAAGGCTTGGGCCGCACAAGGGGCCCTCTCCCTGGACCCCTGGTCCCGTTCTTGCCCACACAGAAGCACGTAGACAGTCTGTACTGGAGAGAGGGAGAGAGGAGAAAGCGGGGAGAGGGGAGGCGGGCAGGGCCCCAAAGGACCATGGCCGGCTGTCCCCCCCGCTCTGGGAAGGCTGGTGGCTGGCCAGCAGGTGGGCGCAGAGGAAGGTTGAGCTTGTGGGACCGGGAAGTAGAACTGGTGCGTGTTAATGTGCGGATCTGAGTATTACCCAGAAGGGAGAGAAAATTATGGAGCGTGCAGGCAAGGGGAAGGCCGTCCAGGGAGCAGAGAGAGAGCAGAGCAGTGGCGGGTCGGCGCGGCCATGCGGGGTGGCGCCACTCCTGGGACAGGTGTCCGGAGGGGGCCGAGAGTCAGGGTGCAAAGAAAGGGCAGAGTCCCCGGGCCGTCGCCTCCTCAGGAGCCCAGTCCTCTGTTCTCTTCCCCACAGATGCCATGAAGCCCGCCATCTATAAGGTGAGTGAGGAGCCTGCCTCGGCGAGGCCAGCCCTCCCCCCGTCGCCTGTCGTCCCCCTAACCCGGCCTCCTTGTCGCTGCAGGTTCAGTGTGTGGCCACCCTCCAGGTGGGCTCCATGCAAGCCACCGACCCCTCTGAGTGTGGGCAGTGCCTGAGCCTGGCCTGGATGCCCACGCGGCCCCATCACCACCTGGCGGCTGGATACTATAACGGTAATGAAGCAGAGCCGAGCGTGGGGGTCAGTGCTCTCGGAGCTTCTGTATGCTTGCCTCTGGGTTGTATGCTTGGTCTTAGGGGGTTGGTCGGTCAGTTGGTTTTGAATCTGGGCATGACAGGGAGATAGATATTCAAGCAGTGTAGGAAGGAAGAAGAAAAAAGCCGTCCGAATTGTTTTCCACTCAGAAGAGTGAAAAGCCGTCCACGGCCATCCCACCCTGGTGGCACGCGATCTGGCCGCATCTCGGAAGCTAAGCAGCTAAGCTAAGCCTGGCTAGGGCTTGGGTGGGAGAAAACTCAGAGCCGATACACATCTCCTGGAGTTCACCGTGCAGCTCTAGGGAGAGTGGCAGGGCCCAGGCAGGCAACTCGGGCTGAAGCATCGGCCTGGGGTGTGGTCCCCAGCGTAGCGCCGGCTGCTGGAGCCCCGACTGCCCCCCGCCCTGCCGGAGAGGCCCAGTCGCACGGACCGGAAGAGTGGAAGGCAAGGGGGAGCAGTCTGTGACAGTGGGGCCAGACTCGCGGAGTGGTGCTCTTGTTGTTCCTCTCTTGTGGATGACTCTCAGGGACTGTTTCCTGCTTGCTGCTCAGGGGTCGCACCGGCCAGGGACCAGACTGGGGCTTCTGCTTACATACTGTGACTCCACCTCTTTCTTTTATTTGGGAGGGTCCCAAGCAATGCTCCTGGACCCAAGGGCTTCTCCTGATCACATTGAGCCAAGCAGTCTTGATAGTTCGATGATAAGCCCAGCAGTGTTGGAGGCCCCAGGCCACCGCCAGCAGTGCTCAGGGCAGTCACGCGGTCCCAGAGATTGAACCCAGGTCTTTGCCCACACAAGGAAATGTGTCCCGGCCCCTGAACTATCTCCTTGACTCGCATGTAAGCATTTTTTGAGTGTGGATGGGGTGGCGTTCGGGCTATCCTTGGCAGTGCTTAGGGGCTAATCCCGGCTCTGTGCTCAGGGATCACTTTTGGTGGTTCTTGGTGCTTGGGGGACCATGTGCGGTGCCAGGGATTAAACCGAGGCGGCTGCATGCTAGGCAAGCGCTTTACCCACTGTACTATTACTCCACCTTCCTAAAGAGACTTCCTTTTTCTTCTGGATTTTGGGTTTCACCTCACTGTGTTTCGGGCTTACGCTGAGCTGAGGGATCACTCCTGGTGGGGCTCAGGAACCATACATAGGTGGTGCCAGGATTAGGAGCCGGGGTGGCCTTAGCCAGGACGGGCATCTTACTGTACTCTCTCTCCAGTACTCAGGATACTTTTTTTTAATTTATTTTTTAATTAAAAAAATTTTTAATAGTGAGACATCATGAGGTACAGTTGCAGACTTACACAGTTTTGTGCTTGGGTTTCAGTTATACAATGATCAAATAGCCATCCCTCCACCAGTGCCCATTTCCTACCACCACGGATCCAGTATCCCTCCCACCCCCCATCCCACCGAGTCTCTGTGGCAGGGCATTCCCCTCTGTTCTCTCTCTCGTTTTGGGTGTTGTGGTTTGCAAAAGAGGCATTGAGTGGCAATCATGTCTGGTCTGTAGTCTACTCTCAGCATGCTTCTCCCTTACCACCTATTTTATAGCTCATTCGAGGTGCTGATGTTAAATAGTTTGATTATTTTTTTTCCTCTTTTTTTCTAATTATTTTTGCACTTACTTTTTTTTTTTTTTTTGCTTTTTGCTTTTTAGGTCCCACCTGGCAATGCACAGCAGTTACTCCTGGCTCTGCGCTCAGGAATTATTCCTGGTGGTGCTCAGGGGACCATATGGGGTGCTGGGAATCAAACCCCGGTTGGCCACGTGCAAGTTAAAAGCCTACCCCCTGTGCTATCACTCCAGCCCCTCCAATTAATAGAAATAAATCCATCACAACTTTGGAGTTCAGGTCCAAAACCTGAACATGCGTTCACCATTTAATTGTATTTATTTGAACAATCAATTCTAATGACAGTTGGCAAGATTGTTTATATAATAATATTATTATCATAATATACTATCATTTTGGGGCTGGAGCGATAGCACAGCAGGTAGGGCGTTTGCCTTGCACGAGCCAACATGGCCGACCCAAGTTCGATTCCTCCACCCCTCTGGGAGAGCCCGGCAAGCTACCGAGAGTATCTCACCGGCACAGCAAAGCCTGGCAAGCGACCCATGACATATTCAATATGCCAGACATAGTAACAACAAAGTCTCACGATGAAGACGTTACTGGGTCCACTCGAGAAAATCGATGAACAACGGGAGGACAGAGACACAGTGATACTATAATTTTAATGGAATTCAAATTTCATTATTTAATGGCTTATCTTGGCTTCTTTGCTTAAATACCCTCACTCATGGCTCTCCGTGTTCTTCCATTTTTTGCCATCAGCTTATATAGAAAAATTTAGATAGAAAAATATGTTTATATGTGGTTCATGCAATAGTTTAAGTATACATATTTTATTTTATTTTATTTTTGCTTTTTGAGTCACACCCAGTGATGCACAGGGTTACTCCTGACTCATGCACTCAGGAATTACTCCTGGCTGTGCTTGGGGGACCATATGGGATGCTGGGAATCGAACCCGGGTCATCCGCATGCAAGCAAGTGCCCTACCCTCTGTACATTGCTCCAGCCCCAGTATATATATTTTAATATTTCCTCACATAAATTACAAATTTTGTTCTATGTTTTGGTTTGGTCTGAATTTTAGGCTAAAGCAAAAAAAAAAAACCTAAATCAAACCAAACCTGTCTCTGAATTTAGGGGTCACTCCTGGTGGGCTCAGGGGGTGGGGGCAGGCAGGGATCAAACTCAGATCAGCCTCATGCAAGGCAAGTATTCTACCTCTTCTATTATCTCTCCAGCTCCAAGATTACAACTTTTTGAAAGACACTGATTTGTTTTAAGAGTTCATAGCCTGCCTAGCTACCTATGATGTATTCAGTATGCCAAAAGCAGTAACAAGTTTCACAGTGGAGACATTACTAGTGCCCGCTCAAGCAAATCAATGAATAATGGTAGGACAGTGCTACAGTTCTACAGTGTCTTTTACATATATTCATTAATGAAAGTAAAGTATATAGGGTAAAATAAAGTGTACAGGGCTTGTTTTTAATGGATATGAACTTGAGGTTCATTTGTATATTAGTACAATTTGATTATACTGATTCCCACTCATATCAGAACTATCCTCTAAGCCAATCTTCACATGTAAGAGATGCTGGATAACTCATAGTACCTAGGCATCCTATGATTCCTGGAGCCAATTTTCTTCTTACAAGAAATATTTTTGAACTAGATCTAAGATATTCCTAGCAGAGTCTTGAAGGAAACCTGCTGAACTTCCATGTTTTCACACTTAAGTCCCAGGAGACATCTAACTAGAAACTGTGACACAGTTCTCATGCATTTGAAGAATGAAAACATACTTGCTTTCATTTTTAACACATCCTATTCTGTGAGTTTAAGCAATTATTTTATTTTGATAAAATCCAGGAAACCAGTGGTTTATGGGGGTTTGGTCATACAGGAGGATTGGAAGATGTGGCTAAGAAGATGGTGGGCAGTCTTAGAGTTAGTTGCTTTCCTGTGAATTTGGAAGGCAGGCGAAATTTTCTAGTGGACTGGAAGGAAAGAGATGAAGGCAGCTCAGAAACTAAGCATATAATTTCATCCTTCATTGCCAAACCTCTCAAGTTCTTTAGGCTACACCCAGTAGTGTTTCAGGCTTACTCCTGGCTCTATGCTTAAGGAAGGCAATCCTGGCTGGACTCATATGTGGTGCTAGGGATCCAAGATTTGTCAGCTGCATGCAAGACAAATGTCTCTGTACTATCTCTCTGGCCCCTTGACCAATAAATTTTTGAAAGCCATCTTGTCAAAATGATGATAATAGTAAACATTTTGTCAGGCAGTTCTGACACAATTGTGTAAGTTAAGAATTATTATTGTTATGCTTAATTTTGATAAGAATAATCAGTGGTTTAAAAGGATTAGTAGCAGGCTCCAGGTTCATTGGAGGAAGGTGTTCCCTAGGCCTTAAAATCATCCTGACTGCAAAACTCATGTTCATTATCTTTGTGGGATCTCAGACTGGTCCTTATAAATAGCTGCCTTTGGATATTAAAAAAAAATAATTACAGGGTGCTGGGAGATAATACAGTGGTTAAAACACTTGTTTTCATGTAGTAGGTGACCCAGTTCAATCCCCAGCACAACATATGGTCTCCAGAGCAGCATTGGAAGTAACCCCTGGGCACAGAGCCAGGAGTAAATCCTGAGCACTGCCACTGAGGTCCTAAAACCATAACAAATGAGCAAAAGAACAAAGTTCATTTCTGATCCAACTTGAAATTCCTACTAAAAGGCTTCTAAACACAGCGGTAGGGCTTTCTCCTTACAAGCGGCCAACATGGCCGACCCGAGTTCGATTCCTTCGCCCCTCTCGGAGAGCCCGCCAAGCTACAGAGAGTATTCGATATGCCAGACACAGTAACAACAAAGTCTCCAATGGAGACGTTACTGGGCCCGCTCG
>JAOXYA010000008.1:39924663-39946384 GCA_028565675.1 Sorex palustris | reverse complement strand
TCTACTTTCAGCATGCTTCTCCCATCCTGGGAGGATCCTCCCAACACCCTTATTTGGTGCTCCCTTCTCTATCTGAGCTCCCTTTACCCCTAGTATGTGTGCTTGGTCAGGATACTTTTAAAAGGGAAAATAAATTGGGAAGGAAAATAAAATTGGTAAATAAAAGCAAGTGGTTCAAGCATGATGGGTGGGGGCCAGAGCGATAGCATAGCAGGTAGGGCGTTTGCCTTGCACGCACTGACCTGGGTTCGATCCCCGGCATCCCATATGGTCTCCCCGCCAGGAGTAATTCCTGAGTGCAGATCCAGGAATGATCCCTGAGCATCACTGGGTGTGACCCAAAAAGAAAAAAAAACATGATGGGTGATTTTCAGATTAATTGCATTCTTAGGTACCATGGTAGGAAGAAAACAGATCCGTGCTCTCCCTGACATTTCTCTTCAGCTGGGTTTCTGGGGAGGATGGAAGGGGGAGTTCCTACATTGTCACAGTGTTGAACATTTGATGCTGTTTTGCTCTCGTTTGGTTTGTTTTGGTTTTGAGGCCACAGCCTGTGGTGCTCAAGACTTACTCCTGGCTCTACATTCAGGGACCACTCCTAACGGGGTTCAGCAGACAATATGGGGTGCCAGGGATCAAACCTGACTCAGCCATGTGCAAGGCAGACACGCTACCTGTGGTCCTGTTGCTCCGGTGTCTGCATCATAATCCTTTGTTGACATGATTACTGTCTCCACCTCCATGGCCAAATTATATTGCCTACTTTTACTTTTTTGGGGAGGACCATAATAGCCTTTTATTTTTGTTTTTGGGCCATATCTGGTGAGCCTTACTTCTGACTCGCTCAGGGATAACCCCTGGTAGTGCTAGGGATCAAATTCAGGTTGTCTCTGCAGGGCAAACACTTTCTCTGCTGTACAACCTCGCCAGTCTTTCCCCCACTGGTCCCACCCCACTGTCAGTAGGGGTTTTTTTTTGGGGGGGGTCACATTCAGTGATGCACAGGGGTTACTCCTGGCTCTGCACTCAGGAATTACTTCTGGCAGTGCTCAGGGGACCATATGGGATGCTGGGGATGGAACCCAGGTCGACCGCATGCAAGGCAAATGCCCTATCTGCTGTGCTATCGCTCCAGCCCCAACTGTCATTAGTTTTAAATTTTTGTTTGGGGGCCATATCCAGCAATGCTCAGGGCTTACTCCTGGCTCTGCACTCAGGGATTTCTGGCATATGGGATATTGGAGTTTGAATCTGGGTTGGCCACATGCGCATGCGAGGCAAATACCCTACCCACTGTGCTTTTGTTCCGGGCCCAAAAACCTTGTGTATTCTTCAACTTTACTAAAAGATGATTGGCTGTATTTTGCCCGTGGACTATAGTTTTCCCAGCTGGAGAATTTACACTGTCAGAGGATCCATTTTTATTTAGTGGAGTCAGGGCTGATGGGTGCATTTAATCTTCCTCTCAGTGATTACCTGTTGATGAGAATTAGAGCTAAAATATCAGGTTAAGTCTTTAAATCATGGCAGAAATGTTCTCCCGAGCTACTCAGGATCCCTATTCCCATCCTCAGCGGTCAGACCCGAGGGTGGAAGACAAAGACAGGAACCTAGAGAAAGAGACTAGAGCACAGAGGAAAGAATCTGCTTTTAATAGCAACACATTCTGTCCCCGTCGCAGGCATGGTGGTTTTCTGGAACCTTCCCACTAACTCGCCCCTGCAGCGGATCCGACTGTCTGACGGCTCCTTGAAACTCTACCCCTTCCAGTGTATCCTCGCTCACGACCAGGCCGTTCGCACCCTTCAGTGGTGCAAAGCAAACAGGTATGGCCAGGACCGTTGTGGCGGGGGGAGTCTGGGGCCGGGGGCTCTCTCAGACCCGTTTCAGTTCCATGTTTGCCCTCCCATCCTTCCACAGCCACTTCCTAGTCTCTGCGGGAAGTGACCGGAAAATCAAGTTCTGGGACCTTCGGCGACCTTATGAACCCATAAACTCTATCAAGCGATTCTTGAGTACAGAACTGGCCTGGCTGCTCCCCTACAATGGTGTCACCGTGGCTCAGGACAACTGCTATGCCTCGTACGGCAGGATGGCGAGCCGAGGAACCCCGGGCACAGGCCCACGGGCTGGGGGCGTAGAGTGCCAGGCTGCTGTCGGGAGGGGAGGGAGGATCATGTCCCTGAGGTAGTGCGGAGTCCAGGAGCTGAGAAGAACCTTCGGATAGGGGGGATTTGACCTTTCCTTTCTCTTGCAGTTATGGACTCTGTGGGATTCACTATATTGACGCTGGTTACCTTGGCTTCAAGGCCTACTTCACTGCTCCTCGGAAAGGCACCGTCTGGGTGAGTCTCTCTTTCCCTCATTCCCAGGAAACGACTCCCCTTCCCTCCTGGGGTTGGTCAAAGAGAAGCGGTTGTTTTGAGTACAAGGACAGATGGGTGTGTGATCACTATCGTGAGGGACACATGTGTCTGTATATCTCTGTCATCCTAAGACTCTACAGCTCTGTGTGTGTGTGTGTGTGTGTGTGTCTTTGGTCCTGAGATTCTACAGCTGTGGTTTATGCATACAAGAGCTGGTAACTGTTGCTAGCTCACAGACTGAAGGTGAATGACTGAAGGAATGAAGGAAACCTATCTTTTCCTATTAGAGTCTTTCCGGATCTGACTGGCTGGGGACAGTTGCTGCAGGAGATATTTCTGGGGAGCTCATCGCAGCCATATTGCCTGATATGGCACTGAACCCAATAAATGTCAAGCGACCTGCGGAACGAAGATTCGTACGTATATGACTCTCTAATGGCAGCTGTTGGGTCCTAAGCCATGTGGCTGCCCAGATTAGGATTGTAATTTAGTAGCAGCATAGAAATTAGTTTCAGGTATCTCAGCTCTAGTTTTTAATCCCTGAGAGTCTTGGCATCTCCATAATCTTGCTAGCCTGTGTATCTGAGTATGTGTTTAAACACATGCCTTTCCCCCATCCAAAAGGCAGTTCTCTCTCTGCGTCTTGTCTTTGGTGGTGTAGAGTCTGACCATCTGGTCTCCTTTCCAGCCTGTTTATAAAGCAGACCTGATGCCTTACCAGGACAGGCATGAAGATGAAGACCACTCGGCCTCAGCCGGGGCCCCCAACCCTCCTCCCAAGGCTCGAACCTACGCTGAAACCGTGAACCATCACTACTTGCTCTTTCAGGATACAGACTTGGTAAATTGGGGCCAGGAGAATGGGTGTGGCATTAGAAAACATAGAGAAAGTCCGTCTCCGTGGTACAGGAGAGCTCGTCGGGCGTTCCCAGACAAAGATTCCAGATTAAGAGGCTGCTCCCCCCTCTCTTGCGACCCCTCCCCAGGGCTCCTTCCACGACCTGCTCCGCCGGGAGCCCATACTGCGCATGCAGGAGGGAGAGGGGCACTCGCAGCTCTGCCTGGACAGGCTGCAGCTGGAGGCTGTTCACAAGGTAAGCGCCGTCTCCCCCACCCAGGGCTGCTCAGGCCAGGCGGCCTCATCCCCGAGCCTGGCTTCTTAAACTGGCCGTGACCCCCTCTGGGGTCGTGTAACTAAGTGTGGGGTTGCCAAAATAGAAAAAAGAATTCATTTGAAAATAAAAATGTCTTGATGATTTATTATCAGTAAGTGTTTGATCTCTATATCTATTTCGTACACCTGTGTACCCGGGACCACGTAACAATTTCTCCAGCTGAAAAGGCATTGTGAGTGGGAAAAGTTTAAGAAGCGGCTTAAAAACGTTTTCCGGAGTGTGTTCGCCACTGTCTGTTCCTGCCCCTCACCCGCTCCGGCCCTGTCCGCTCCTGCCAGGTCCCGCTGCTCCCCTGGCAGCGCCGTCTTGTCCTAGTTCGCCGACCGTGAGCCTCTCTTGTTTTCTCTCCACAGGTACGTTTCAGCCCAAACCTGGATTCCTATGGCTGGCTGGTGTCGGGGGGGCAGTCGGGGCTGGTCCGAATCCATTTTGTCCGTGGACTCACCTCCCCGCTGGGCCACCGTATGCAGCTTGAGAGCCGAGCCCATTTCAGTGCTATGTTCCAGCCATCCTCCCCGACCAAGGGGCCCGACTTCTCCCCGGCCAGCCATCACCTTCTGCCCAGTCCCTAGTCAGGCCCACACGGGACCCTCGGAGTGAAGTCGGCCGAGAAACAGAGCCATAGGCAGGGCCTGCCCGGACAGTGCTGCTGCCAGCCTGGACCGTTAGCCCCACCTCCCCAGGACTCGGCAGACCCCTCTCGCCCACAGACTTGATCATCACAGCCTCCTGCAGGCAGAGGGCTCTCCCTCCTCAGCCTCCCAGGCTCCTGTCGCGGGCCTGGGAGTGGAATTGCTCATATTGAGCACTTTGAAGTAGCAAAGCGAAGTAAAGGGATGGGTGTTTCCAACCACACGTGACTGGGTGTTTGGAGAACTGGAAACGGCATCTGCGTGAAGGCGCCTCTGACCCCAGGAGCCACGGTTCCGTTCCGGCCTCCCCAGACCTCCTTTTTATAGTTACCCACACACAGGCCCGTGGCGAGGGGTCAGTCATCCGTTGGACAGAAGCGGCGCCTTCAGCCGAGCGACACCACAAACACCCTAGCAGTCCATCAGTGGCTCAGATCTTACTTGCTCCTGCTCAAAACTGTGCGGTCACTGGTCAGCTGACCCTACTTGAATAGTTCTAGATGGTCACGTTTCAAAACTTCCTTTGTATCAAGTCAGAGTATACCTCTATAATTTTACCATGGGTGTTGTTAGCAAACCTAGTCATTCTTGTGATTGCCCTTTTTAAGTATTTAACAATAGCTATCATGTGTTTCCCAAGTTTTCTGTAGATTAAACATCTTCAGTTACTTAACCTTCTCGCACACGCCTGCATGATTTTTGATGTGTCACGGGACTGTCACAATGTGGCTTAAACGTGTTAGCTACTTTGTTTCACTCTGTAGGAGGGGTTTAGGGGCAGCCCAGGAGGGCACTGTAATGCCTGGTCTTGTTAGTTTTCTTCAGGGTGCAGCCCTGAAGCCTGCTAAGCAAACACATGTGGCACTGAGAAATAGGCAGACCACAGTCTGGAATGGATAGAACCATCTGGACTGGGGGAGGGGCCTTCCTAGAACTCTGCCCTCTGGCATTCTAGACTGATTGGGCAAATGCCTAACAACCGCCTCCTGCCTCTTCAGAGTACGGAATTGATCACACATCAGAAACTCCTTACGAATAAAGGAATTGAGGGTTGGAAGCCTAGCACTGCAGTAGCTAACCGATCTTGCATGGCTGAGGCTCCATCCACAGCACCTCAAAAATAAAAGGGGGATTGGAACCATAGTGCAGAGGGTAGGGTACTTGTCTTGCACCTGGCTGACTCGGGTTCGATTCCCAGCACTCTGTATGGTCCCCCAGGTACGCCAGGAGTGATTCCTGAGTGCAGAGCAGGATTAAGCCCTGAGCACCACTAGGTGTGGCCCCAAAACCACACACATACAGACACACACACACACACACAACCTTACTCTTTCTCCCTTGTGTTCCCATCAGGGAAGAAAGAAAAAACAAGAACTAGAAAGCAGTTGCTCTATTTCATATACTTGGTATATGTTAATCTAGTGAGGTCCTCTGCCAAAATTGACCAAATAAAAGATTCTGAACGAGGCCTGAGAGTATAGGAGGTGAGGGACTTGCCTTGCAAGTGGCCACTTCAGCTGCAATCCTAGTTCAATTCCCAGCACCATGTGTGTTGCCCACACTGCCAGGGATCACTGTAGAGCACAGAGCCAGGAACATCCCCTGAGCACTGGACGAGGGAGCAACCCCTTCTCTCCAGCAAATAAAATAATGTCACATAACTACTAAGTGATGGTTTGGGATTTCGACCTAAACACTCAAAGAGTACAACTTTGATACCTCCTACATTTGGCTGTCTATTCTAGTTACTAATGTAAATCTCGTATTAGGGAACCTTAAGTTAAATCTTATGACATCAGATTCTGTTGCTTCCTTGCTGTGTTTCTCCATTATCTGTGATAGGTTTTTCCCTACCTGAATTAAACAGGAATTATGTGAATAGGGGATGGATCTAATCAGACTGAGAGCTGGGAGAGAGCTCGCTCTGTGAATGCCTCCTGAAGGAGCCGCACCCTCTCAGCCTGCCAGATCCACAGTAGGAGTTTGCACCACCTAGATAGCCAGTCACAGTATAGTCAATGCATTTGACAATGTTTGGATCTGGAAAGGCATTAAGTCACCTATTGCGTTCAAAGTACAGTGGGTTGGGCGGTTGCCTTTCATGCTGTGGGTCAGAGTTTGATCTCTGGCATCCTAGATGGTCCTGAGCGCCACCAGGAGTAATTGCATAGTACTACTAGGTGTGACCTCCATCCAAAACAAGTCAATTGGTTTTGAAACACATTGTGTGTGGGGGGGGGGGGGCGGGGGGCACTCCTGGCTGTGTTCAGGGATCATTCCTGATGGGTTCAAGGTACTATATTGGGTGCCAGGAACTGAACCAGGGTCAGCAGCATGCAAGGCAAGCACCCTACCCGCTGTACTATTTTTCTGGCCCATCCAAACTAAAGGTAAAGGATTTCTAATGGCTCTTCTTCCACCCACCCCCACCTTCTTACATCTCCCCTAAAACTGAGGAGCTGTTTGAAAATCAGTCCTCCCCTCCAGGGGCCAGAAAAACTCAATTCCGAAACTGCTGTGGCTGACTAGTTGCTCTGATGCCATCAAACATGCACAAAAGCCAGTTCCACCTTTGAGACTGGCGAAGCAGGCACTAGTTTGTTCTTTTTAATGGAATCGCTGGGAGATACAGTTAAAAAGCTTTCATGATTAGGTTTCAGTCATACAATGATCAAACACCCATCACTTCCCGTCTTACTCTCTGATTTGGGGCCTTATGGTTTGCAGTAACGATACTGAAAGGCCGTCATGTCTGGTCCTTAAGTCTACTTTCAGCACACTTCACACTAGTTTTTAAATAAAACAGCCACACGCACTTCACTAGGTTTATTCACTCCGGCTTAGCGTCCAAGCTGCTGAGACAGCCCAGGGAGTCAGGACCCTGGCCAGCTCCAGGCAGGGGAAGGGCGCTGCGAAGGGGGTCTGGCAGGCGGCCCCCCTCCCAGGGGAGGGCGGGAGGTGGCCGCGGGCGGAAGGGGCGGGACTTGCGCCGGAAGTCGTCCCGGCGTGGGGGCTAGCTGCGCTCGCGCCCAGGTGAGTGGCGGGCCGGGAGCGGCGGTGCCGGGTACCCGGAGCAGCTGCACGCTGGAGGATGCTGGCGGCTCCCAGCGGAGTCCGCACGCAGGGAGGATGCAGGCGGCTCCAGGCGGAGTCCAAAGCGGGGGCCACGGCCAGGCTCTGGATGAAGAAAGGCCCGAGCAAACGTGCCTTTCTTCGTCCTGCGCGCAGCCGTGGGAAAGGGGGACCCCTGCGAAGGGGGCTGGGCTGCCCCGACGGTGACGCGAGGCTGCCCGGGAGCACGGCGCGGGGCGGCTACGGGGACGGGCTTGGGTCTCCTGCACGCCTGGCCGCCAGCCTGGCGGTGGTGTGCGTTAAGCCCCGTCCCGGGAAGGGGCGGCGGGGGTGACCCCCTTTCCTCTCGGCTCGGCAGGAGGCATGGCGCTCTGGCGGGCGTACCAGCGGGCGCTGACCGCTCACCCTTGGAAAACGCAAGTGCTGACGGCCGGTGAGTGACCAGAGAGGCCTGTGGGGGCAGGAGGGCGCCCTGCCGCCCCTCGCTCCGTTTTTGTTTCGGTCCAGCCCTCTTGGAGGGTCCCCGAGATCTGTACCGGGGGCCCCCCCGAATGGCTGAGGTGCCACCAGTTCCAGATAAACTCGTGTTCCTGGACCTGGAAACTAACAACCTGTTAAACACTTTCCACATGGCCTGGCTCAAGTCTGAGTGATTGAGAGCAGGGTAGCCCCCCACCCCACCCCACCCACCCCACCCGCTCAGGATGAGTTCTTCAGTTCATTTTTCTTTGTGGGTGACCAGTAGGGATGGGTGGTGCTCAGGGATTATCCCTGGATCAGTGCTCAGGAATGACCCTTGGCAGTGCTCCGGGGACCATTTGTAGTGTCAGGGATCAAACCAGGGTCGCAGCCAAAAGCTGTCACATGTAAAGCAAGTGTCTTACCTCCTGTACTCTCTTCGGTTTTAAAATGGTGAAATATAGCTTTAACAGGCCAGGAACGACGAAGACATGCATATACGCATGACACTGTGTCAAGACAATATTTCCGTGGCCAGGGAGTTAGTTCAAAGAGCCAGAGCACATGTGTTGCATGCGTGAGGCCCAGGTTCAGTCCCCCAGCACCTCAGGATTCCTGAGCACCTCAAAGAGCAACCTCCAGCCCCAGCAGGGGTTACCCCAAAATGAAAACAAAATAGTACTTGGGGGCCTGGAGCAATAGTACACGGGTAGGGCACTTGCCTTGCACACAGCTGACCTAGGCTCGATCCTGGCATCCCATAGGATCCACCCAGCTCGTCAGGAATAACTTCTGAGTGAAGAGCCAGAAGTAATGAGTATTGCTGTGGGGATGGGGCCCCAAAACAAAGCAAAAAAATTGTGTGTCAGAACTTAGATTTGAATGCATCTCCCTAACTCACACCCCAAGAGAGCCATTTTCCTCTTACTCTTCTGCTTTTCTTGGTCTGATGAGCTCTGTTTATCTATCTCCCCAGACATTATAGAAACCAAGCATCTCAAGGGGCCAGAGTGATAGGACGGCAGTGAGGGCGCTTACCTTGCATGCAGCTGACCCTGATTCAGTACCTGGCACTATGTAGGGTCCCCTGAGCTCTTCCAGGGGGGATCCCTGAACTCAGAGCCAGGAGTAAGCCCTGAGCACTGCTGGGTGTGACCCCCAAAACAACACCCAAATAAACAAGGTTGTCTTTTACCCCAGTCTTGGAGGCAGACTAGCACCCTGGCAGAGGTGATCCAGTGACTTACCTGCACTAAGCCCCTCTTTGCCATAAGAGAGGATGGATGGCAAGAAAGGCCCGTCTCTGGGGGAGGAGTTGACTGGGAGGGCTCGGATGTTTGGAGGAAAGGAGCAGACCTCTAAGGAACACCAGGGCTTCTGAGAGGAAACTTGAAAGTTGGGCTTGGGGAGCTGCAGAAAACGGGGGCGGAGCGAGGATGCAGTTTCTGGAATCACCCCACCTCAGTACTAGAAACTTCTGGGTGTCTGGCCAGGAGACAGCCATCTCTTACCCCGTCCGCCCCCCGCCCACCGCCACCCATGTCCTGTCCTCGGAGTGTCCGTCAGGCTGCATGACTCACCTGGCCGATGACTCACGCTGGACTGTGTGTCTGTGATGGGAACTGACACGATGGGCCCTCTGCCCGGCCTCACATTCCCTTGGGCTCCTGCGCCGGAAATGAGGGCACCCGCCTGCTCCCCAGAGTGGGCAAGGAGGGGAGTCCTTGTGTTTCCCGACCCAAGGCAGCAGCTGCTGGCCAGGCCATGGGGCACAGCTGCACAGCACCCTGGAATGTCTCTGTGGCTTGTCTGAGCCAGCCGGAAGCACCCCTAGGTCTGTTCTTCTCAGACCTTCCCCACTTACCTCCCAGTGTTTTTTTTTGTTTTATTTTTTTTTGTTTTGTTTCTTTTTGGGTCACACCCGGCGATGCACAGGGGTTACTCCTGACTCTGCACTCAGGAGTTACTCTTGGCAGTGCTCAGGGGACCCTATGGGATGCTGGGAATCGAACCCAGGTCAGCCGCGTGCAAGGCAAACACCCTACCCACTGTGCTATCTCTCCAGCCCCTTTTGTTTTGTTTTTTAATGTAGGAGTACTGCTATTTATTCAGCCATTAACAAAGCTGATTGAATTGGGCATGAACTCCACCATCCCAGTGTTGAATGAAAATACAGATTATTTTTCTGTAGAGAGACAGTGAATTGAACTCGGGCGGGCTGTTCCTTCCGACCCATACAGTCATACCCAAGATCCCCCAGAAGTGCCCATCACTCTGGGCATGGGAAGGGAGATTCCTGGGTGTGTGTTTGTTTGTTTGTTTGTTTTGTTTTGTTGTTTGCTTTGGGGCCATACCTGGCAGAGCTCAGGGCTTACTCTTGGCTCTGCTCAGGGATCATCCCTGGCAGGACTACATGAGATGTTGGGGATCTACCCTGGGTCAGTCACACACAAGGCAAACGCCCTCTCTGCTGTACCTGCTCTGGGCCAGGGGTGGTTTCGGCCGGTGGCCAGGATCTCAGTAGTAAGGCTTGACTGCACAAATGGCCATGAATCCTCCCAAAAAGGTTCAAGAGCAGTGCCCGATACACCGAGGTAGGCACAGGGCAACTAAGGCCACAGTCCTCTGAGCTGTGTGTACTGTGAGGCAGAGTCAGCCTGGTCCTGCCCTTCCCTGAGGCCCTTTCCATACTGCTTGGACCCAGGGCTCAACCTAAGCCAGCCTGGGCCTGCTGTGAGAGCAGCCGAGCTGGAGTTAGAATTATTTATTTGTTTATTTTGGTTTTGTTTTGGCCACAGCTGACTGTGCTCAGGCCTTACTCCTGCCTTTGCGCTCAAGGATCACCCCTGGGTACCAAATCCGGTGCTAGGGATTGAACCTGGGTTGGCCATATGCAAGGCAAAGCCCTGTACCACACTGTACTCTCTCCGTCCAGTGCCAGGTGTCAGGAGGAGGCTAGGAGCTGCAAAGAATGTCCAGTCCAGCTCTGGATACTTCGAGGACACTGGGGTCTTGCGTGGTGGTAGACAGAACTGGCATTCAAACCAGGGACACATCCGGCCCTGAAAAGGCCTGAGACTCCATGTACTGCTTTGGACATGGGTCACTGACAAACTCTAGACTATCCGCTTTGTCTCTGGTCAGTGCACAGGAAGGTCCAAGCTGGGCACTGGTGAGGGGAGCTACAGCTCAGCCCCAGAGATTCCTGCTTCCCGGCTCCTAGGGAACCCCTGGGCACTGCCAGCCCCAGCCCCTCACCCAGGCAGCTGCTGAATTGTCAGAGCTTCCCGGCAGGAGACCCTGTGCCTGCATCTCCTGCTGCCCCCCAACCTCCCATAGACCAGGATGGTCCTGCTCGCCAGCCCACCTCCCCGGCTCTCTGTCTTCTCTCTGCCAGCACCTTCTTTTCTTGCGTTGGAGAGTCCACGCCCAAGAGCCAAGAGAGGAACGCGATGGGGGAAGCGGGCATTTAGCCCCCGCCATGACTAGGAGAGGGGGGCGTGGTGGAAGTTGGGGCTTTTCCACTGGCGGAGTGGGAGGGGAGGGGTTCCCAGGGAGAGCTCGCACTGAGGCGTCCCTCCTCCCCCACCGGATCTGGCGGTGAGTGACGGCATGAGAACTGGCACATACCCAGGACCATGATGTCACATCCGAACCAACGTCTGCCGCTGGGCTCCGTGCCCGGCCTGGCATCGGGGCATCCCTGCCCCGCAGCCCCTCACCCTGCTCCTCTGGAGCTCAGGCCTCTGCGGGCCCCACAGAACAAGCCCTGGACGGGAGCACGGGGTTCTCGGAGGTTCCCACTTACCAGCTCTGTCCCCACCTCTCAGGAGCCCAGGCCCAGCCGCTCCTGCAAGACCAGAATCACTTTCTGACTGACCCAGGCCTTGGCACACCCAGCCTGCCGTGGGTCCAGGGCTGGGGGGCATTAACCTGCGGCCAAGGAGAGACCCCTGGGCACTGTCCTGTTAGAAATGGATTGAACCAGGGGGCAGCTGGAGTGACAGTACAGTCAGGAAGGAGTTTGCCTTGCACACGACCCACCCAAGTTGGATCCCCAGCACCCCAGATGGTGCCCAGAGCCCCAAGAGTAACCCCTGAGTGCAGAGCCAGGAGTAACTCCTGAGCACCACCGGGTGTCAGCTAAAAACAAAAAAGAGGGGGCTGGAGCAATAGCACAGCGGGTAGGACGTTTGCCTTGCATATGGCTGACCCGGGTTCAATCCCCAGCATCCCATATGGTCCCCCAAGCACCGCCGGGAGTAATTCCTGAGTGCAGAACCAGGAGTATTCACTGAGCATTGCTGGGTGTGACCCAAAAAGCAAAAAAAAAAAAAAAGAATTCTAAATGGATTGAGCCAGCAGGACCCCCCAGGCTCATGTCCCTCGGCGTTCCTGGGGTGGGGTGGGGGGTGACGGGGCTGGAACCCAGCTTCCCCGAAGGCTGCAGGCTGGAAGTCAATGACTTTTGCTTTTTCCCTTTCTGCTCTGCCTTTAGCTGTGGGACTTGGCAAGAGTGGAAACACAGTTCGCTTGTGACTCCCTTTCCCCTGCCGCCCGTTGCCCTCGCAAGGTGAACGGCCAGCTTGGTCTCTGCCCCTTCCCAGAACAGTCACATTGTTGGGATTGGTGTGGCGCACACTGTGTTGTCCCCTCAGTTTGCTTTCTGAACACAGGTTGGGGGCAGCTGTACTGGGGGTGGGGGGCGGTGGGAACAGCTTCTGGGACTGGGGCCTGGCCATGGGGGTGCTTGGACAGGAACAGCCACCCCTGGGAGAGGCAGGGGCTGAGGACAGTCACCACCCAGGTCCCCCCACTGAGCCCGCTGGGGGGGTGTTGGGGGCACAGATCTGGTGGGAGGGTGAGACCAGCACAGACGTCACAGACGGGCTCTGCTCTGGAGAGGCTGTTTGCCAGGGTAATTGGGGGCACAGGGACCGTGTGGCCACGGAGCTGGGTGGGGACTCTCATTACCCAGCACAGTGGGCAGGCCGGTGGGGGTCAGAGGGTCAGTAGCAGCCACTGTCTGAGTGGACGCATGCTAGAGGCCAGCAGGCCACCCCGCTGCTGGGACCTGCCTAGAGAGCTGGTTCCGGCTCAGCCGCCGCCTGCCAGGGGCTCAGTCCCAGCACAGGGAGAGGAGGGCACAGCCATGCCCGCTCAGTGGGGACGTCAGGGCTCACGTGGCATCGCTCAGAGGCTGCCAGTATCTCCCTGTGGGCCTGAGCCACTCGACCCACCGTCTGCCTCCCCCGCACCCTGGGCATCGTGTTTCCACAAGACTCATTTTCACTGTTCTCTGCTGCTCGCTGGACCCCCGCCCAAGGACGGACACTGACTCAGACCTTGCGCCGGGCTGGGAGAGGGAGCTAGATTCCTGGGCCTATTCTGGGGGTCGGAAGCGGCCATTGTGTCTGGCCTGGCACTGCGTTTCCTCGAGCGGGGCCCTGCCAGCACGCCTTCTCCCTCCTGCATCCTCACCCCTTCCTCTCTCCCTCTCTCTTGGCTGTTCACCCCTGCATGTGATGGTCACACTGGGGTCCCCTTCCCTGGGGCCCAGCAGCGGCAGGATGGGGCAAGCCTCCTGACGCCCCTCCCCCCGGTGTCCCTCCACGCAGGGTCCCTCATGGGCCTGGGGGACGCCATCTCGCAGCAGCTGGTGGAGAGCCGAGGCCTGCGCGAGCACCAGGCCACTCGCACCCTCACCATGTTCTCCCTGGGCTGCGGCTTTGTGGTAAGCTCTGCTGCAGGGCCTCCCTTCCCCGCCAGACGCCAGCTGCTGCCTTGGAGGGCTGATTGGAAGCCCTCCCCCCGCCCCTTGAATGCAGCCTGGCACTGCTCCCCGGGGTTTGCTTTCAGGGCCCCGTGATTGGAGGCTGGTACCGGGTTCTGGACCGGCTCGTCCCCGGCACCACCAAGGTGGATGCGCTCAAGAAGATGTTGTTGGATCAGGTGAGGGGGAAGGGAGGGGCGAGGAGGGGTGGCGAGGGCGGGCGGGCGGGTGGGTGCAGACACCCAGACCTCTGCATTTCCTCCCCAGGGGGCCTTCGCCCCTTGCTTCCTGGGCTGTTTCCTCCCCCTGGTGGGGGCGCTCAACGGGCTGTCAGCCCAGGCCAACTGGGCCAGGCTGCAGCGGGTGAGTGGCAGGTCGCGGCTGGGCAGGTGGACTCCCGGCCGTGGGTGAGCGAGGTGGGCGCGCCCTGCAGGAGGGGAGGAGGCGGTGGGCGTGGGCCTGTGTGGGCTGCTCATGCCGTCTCACTTGTCCTTGTCTCCTCAGGATTACCCTGATGCCCTCGTCACCAACTACTATGTAAGTGTCCCCAGATGTCAGGGGATGGAGGGGGCAGGGGCTCCTAATCTCAGACACACACGCACATGCACACACCTACCACTCCCAGTGAGGCAACACCTGGAAGTGCTCCCTGACTTTAGCTCTGGTCAGCAGAGGTCAGGGCAGTGAGTCTGGGGGGGCGGGAGAGGGAGGCCGCCCCCAACCCTTCCCATTTGTCTTTGCCTCCTCACAGCTGTGGCCTGCCGTGCAGCTGGCCAACTTCTACCTGGTGCCACTCCAGTACAGGTATGGCAGCACCCCACCCACCCCCCTTTCAGGAAACAGCCACAGGCCCCCAGGTAGAGACAGTGATTTGCATTTCAACCTTGAGCTATTTTAGCAGAGACCACAGGCACTTCATCCAGCCCCCTTGGTCTGCCCACTGGTCTTCCGTTCCTCGGGGGCCTCTCCGGACAGGGCCTGGGGGACATCGGGTTACTGCACTGAATTTTACCCTAATAATAAGCAGCTCTAAAACTGCAGGTGAGAATGCAGTGGGCCACTCCGAGTTTCACCCCAGCACCCATGCCTGCCCCCCCAAGTACCACTGCGGGTATTCCTGGTGAGCTCTGGGCCAAGAGTCCAGGCTCTAGAAGAAAAATGCTGGAAAACAATGATGGGAAAATAGGAGGGACAGATTCAAGATCGGGATCAGTCACTGTAGGATTTAGGACTGGAGAGACAGGATGGGGGAAGGTTCTCACTCTGCACGCAGCTGTGCCCGGTTCCGTCCCTGGCACCACCTACTGCCAGGAGTGAGCCCTGATAAAGTGAGCCAGGTGTGTCCCCCCCCATACCCCCCCAAAAAAAGTGTACAACCACCTCGTCTTTAGCCAAAACCACTCTGAGACCAGAGCCGAGGAGATGCTCCCTAGGCAAAGGGCTGTGGGCTTGGCCGAGCCTCTGGCCCAGGAGTCGGAGCCGGGAGTGGCCCTGGACTCGGCACTAGCTGTCCTGCCTCAGGCACTGAAGGAAAGGGCTTGAACCTGGGCCTCCCCGCGGCCAGCCCACACTTCCCCAGGTGCCCCGGGCTCTCCCTTCCTCCTCCTCATGGGGCCCTGCCCGCCACAGGTTGGCTGTTGTGCAGTGTGTGGCTGTGGTCTGGAACTCCTACCTCTCCTGGAAGGCGCATCAGCTCTAGGCCGCTGGACTCCATCGTACCCCACAGCAGAGAGGCGGCCTGGCTCCGGGATGGGCATCCCGACCCCTTCAGGCAGCACAGCAGTTTCCCTGGGCTTCGCTTCCATGTTAGCAGTAGGACATGGCCCGGGAAAGTAACGACTCCTGCAGAACTCTAGAAGCTTTATTTTTGCTTTGGGGTTAGTGTTTGTTTGGGCCACACCCGGATCTGCTCAGGGGTTACTCCTCGCTCTGCACTCAGGAATCACTCCTATGGGGTTCGGGAGGCCATATGGGATGCTGGGATTTGAACCCGGGTCGGCTGGAGCAGCTTTAGAATGGCCTCCCACCCCGGGTCTGCGCTCTGTGAATCGTCGTTGAACAATGTGTCAGCATCCATTTACATTCATATGTCCACAAATGCCAGCAAGCCCACCTTGTCAGAACACGGGTTTCTTTGACCCTGCCCCTAACCAGAGGGTGGTTCCAGCTCTCCTTTAAGCCTCCATACCTGTGAGTAAAGACACGGTCAGCCCCACAGAGGCTGGACATCAGAGCTGGCAGATAACAGCTGGGGCACTACTGCTTCTATAAAGAAACCTAGAGACCGCCCAGCCCAGCCTTGCACAGATGAGGACAGGAAGTGACCTGCTGCATCAGAAATCAGTGCTTAGTGGACACGCACAGACAGCACCCCCGAACCCACGCCCCCGTTCATATGGAAAGAACAGGGCGGAATGGGGCCTTGGTGGGAGAGGGGGACCCCTCATGCACGAGTCCTCAAGAAATCAGTGCCTTATGAGAGCCCCAGGTGGGCTGGGGCAGGGTGCCATCTCTGACCCAGAAAGTGGACCCCTCCAGACCAAGCCCGGGGGCCCTGACCTTGAACTTGCAGCCTTCCATTGAGAGCAATAAATGTGTGTACACCTGGGGATGTGTCCTGGTTATTACAGCAGCCCCTGAAGTGGTTCTCGGGGCAGGGGAGGGGGGAAGCCCACTCTAGGGCGAACCCAGAGGCACTGGGACCAGCATCCTGCCTGGATCCGGGCTCCTCCCTCCCTCACTCACTTACAGTGCCTGAAATCCTGTCTCTGAGCTGCTGGGCCAGAGACTCTGTTTCTGTGAAGCCCCCCACCCTCACCCTTGTGACTGAAATGAAACAAGGCGGGGGCCGGAGCAATAGCACAGTGGGGAGGGTGTTTGCCTTGCACATGGCCAACCTAGGTTCGATCCCCAGCATCCCATATGGTCCCCCGAGCACTGCCAGGAGTAATTCCTGAGCATCGCTGGGTGTGACCCACAAGGAAAAAAAAGAAACTGGGATGCTGAAAGAAGGGCCTGGGTCTGAGCTTGCAGCCTCTCCCAAGGCCTCGGGCCCTTTGGAGAAGTGGGGAGGAGGGTGGGCACCCCAGGCAGCCTCCCATTTGGGTGCCAGATAAGTTCGGGGCCTCTGGGACTGCTCCCGTCTGGGAACAGCCCCAGGCACCGGGGCACTTGCCAGCTGGAAGGACTCTGGCTTCCGGAGCACTCTTTTTGCCCACGCCAGCCTCTGAGGCTGGGTCCAGGGTCCCCGGTGCGCCCCTCGGGGTCTCAGCCTGGGGCGGGCTGAGAGCTGCGGTCGTCACTGCTGCCACAGTCCGTGTATGTGGCGGCTGACGTCAGCTGGCGCTGTCCTGGCGCTATATAAGGCTGGCTCCGGGCCCGGGACCCCGTGCTCCCTGAGGCGCCCTCAGCCTGCCCAGAGGGACGGTGCCCGCAGCTCCGTGGGGCCCAGAGCAGGCGCCGGCCCGCAACTGTGAGTGGCTCGGAGCGAGTCCGTCCGCGGCAGGCGGGAGGAGGGTGGAACAGGACCGGGCGGCGGGCGGCGGGCCGCAGACGGCAGCCCCCGGGGACCCGGTGGGGACGCTGGACGTGCGCGGGCAGGAGGAGAGAGGCGCACCTCACCCCGGGCTGCCCCTGTGTGTCCAGGGCCGGTGGCATCATGAGGCAGGCCGGACGCGCGGCGCTGCTGGCGACGCTGCTGCTCCTGGCACAGATGCGCCCCGGGAGCGGCCAGTGGAGCCCGGCGGAGGCAGCGGCGGCGGCAGCGAGGGGCCGGGACCCGAGTCTGCGCTGGACCCCGGGAGCTCGCAACCCCGGCGGCGGGGCCCGCGCGCTCCTCCTGCTGCTGGCCGAGCGCTTCCCGCGCCGCTGGGGGGCGGCCGGCGAGCGGCCGCGACGGGACGACCCTCCGCTGTCCATCGACCTCACCTTCCACCTGCTGCGGGCCCTGCTGGAGCTGGCGCGCACGCAGAGCCAACGGGAGCGCGCCGAACAGAACCGCATCCTCTTCGACTCGGTGGGCAAGTGACGGGCGGCGCTGCGGGACCCCGCGAGCCTCGAGCCCCCCGCTCCCCGCCCCCGCCGCCCGTCCCGGGGCTGGATGGGCAGGACGGACCCTAGTCCCCCGGGGCGAGAGCGGCCCGCAGCCACCCCGGACACGCCGAGCGGCGGTTTTTAATAAAAGTGCTGAAGAGCCTTCAGGCTGGTGTTGCGGGGACGCGCGGGAGCTGTGGAGGGGTGGGGACCTGAGACTGCGGGGGGCTAGGGGCGCGGCCTGCAGTCAGGTCCACCCGCCGCCCGTTTCTCTTGGGGCCGGGGCTCGGGGCTTGGGGCTCTGTCCCTGGCATCAGGGACGTGCCGGTAGTTCATTCCACTCCCCCTCCCAGACCCCCCCCCCCGGTGGACAGAGGCAGAGACTGGAACGCAGAGAAAGGAGCGGCTCGGGTCGCTTTCGGCCTTTTATTGAGCCCAGCTGGGGCGGCGCGTGGTCTCCGCGCAGAGCACCCGGCCCGGGGGGCGCGGGGTCCGCACAGGGCGCGGCTCAGTGCAGGCCTGTGGTCGGGAAAAGAAAGTTTCGGTGGGCGGCCCTGCCAAGGGCCCGGACAACTCCAAAACCCCAATCCCCCGCTTCTCCCTGGGGCCCCCGGCACCACCCGGGCTCCCCCAAAGCGCGCTGGAACGGGACCGCTGGGGAGAAAGCGTTTCTCCACGCGCGCCAGGAGGCGCTCGCCTCGCGCAGAGGCTGCCCTGGCTCGGGAACGGCGCGAGGACAGTGGGACCCCTGCCTGGCCGACCCGAGGGGGCGCTCCCGGGCCGCGGGGGGTCGCGAGGCGGGGAGGTGCCGCAGAGGCGGGCGGGCCGGGCGCGGGAACGGCGCGGGGACCCGGCCGCGGGGGTCGCGGGGCGGGGAGGCGTCGCAGCCCGGCCCGCCGAGCCCCGACTCACCTTCCGGCGCTTCCAACCGCTCTTCCTCGGGCCCCGCGCCGCCGTCTTCCGCGTCCAGAGCCGCGTCGTCGTCGTCGTCGTCTCCGAAGGCCCCTGTGCCGCCGCACGCGCCCGTGAGCCCCGCTTCTCCCCGGCGCGGGCGACGCCCCCCACTCCCACCCCCATCCCCACCCCTGCGCCCCGCGCGCGCGCTCACCGGGCTGGAAGTCGATGGTCCGCAGCATCTCGGCCACGTGCTCCACGCCCACGCTGAACTGCTCCATGCTCTCGTAGCCCGGCTCCGGCCGCCCCGCCAGCTCCACCTTCGACATCGCCCCGACCCTGCGACGGCCGCGGCGGGCGGGTCGGGCACTGCCGGGGTCCCCGCCACCCCTCCCTGGGCCCCGGGCGCGCCCCCGCCGTCCCCACCGTTCCTTCCCCGCGCTGCCTACTCACTTATTGATCAACTCCTTCGCTTGCTGCAGGGGTGAGGGGTGGGAAACAGAAGCAGGAGCATGAGTCGGGGGAGTCCCGGGGCCGATGCCCGCCACGACCCTGCGGGGTGCGGGTGAGGGGTGCCCGTCTCCGTCCAACTAAAGACGAGGCACTCAGCGGGGCCGCCTCCCCGGCCCACCTGGAGGTAGAGCGCCATCTGCGGCTCCTCCATGGACTGGATGGCCGTCTCCACCAGCTTGGAAGACGCCTCCAGGTGGTCCCCGTACTGGCGGATGAGGCCGCGCACGCGCTGCAGCTTCTCCTCCTGCTCGCGGGCCAGCGCCTGCAGCAGCTCCCCCTTCCGCTCCTCCAGCACCGCGCACAGGGTCTCGAACCTCTGGTTGAGCAGTTGCTTCTGCCGGCGGCTGTTGTCCTGCAAGCCAGGCGCGAGCGAGCGTGAGGCCTCCGCTCTGCGAAGTGAGCATCCTTCCGGCCTCGCGGCCCCGCCCGCACCCCCTTAGAGGACGGTCCAGAGAGCGAGAAAGAACGTGAGTCTTTTGCCCTCGATCTTTTCCTAACATGCTTTTTTTTTTTCTTTTTGGGTCACACCTGGCAATGCACAGGGGTTACTTCTGGCTCTGCACTCAGGAATTACTCCTGGCGGTACTCAGGGGACCTTATGGGATGCTGGGAATCGAACCCGGGTTGGCCGCGTGCAAAGCAAACGCCCTACCCGCTGTGCTATCACTCCAGCCCCACTTTGTTCTTTTTTAAATTGTAGCTTTTAAACTTACAAATATTCCTCTGTGCACTGTTCCAGATGCATCTCATAAGCTTTGATGTTTTGTATTTTCAGTTTTTCTCTCCAGTTCAGTTATTTCCTTATTTTCTTCTAGATTCTTCTTGGAAGTATGCTAACTTCCAAATATCTGAGGCGACCTTAGATATCTTTTTGTGTTTTATGGAGCAGGGGAGGAGGTTGTCCCAGACCATGAGCCTTCCAGGATCATATAGGCTGTGTGGAGGCCCCAGACTTGGAGCTCAAGGCCCAGTGCTGGTCAGGCAGTGATTGGAAACCATGGAACCATCCTCCAGGATCTTTTTTGACTTATAATTGCTAAGAACAGAGAACATACTTTGCACACTTTAAATTTATTCACGCTTATTAAGACAGTTTTATTGACTTAGTTATACTTGGGCAAGTAATATGAAAGGAAATACTTATTGTGGAACCCAGAAGATGAAGCTCAGAGACAGCACTCATCTTGCAGATGTGAATTTGGTCCCTGGTGCTGTTTCACATGTTGAGTATGATCCTGGGGGCTATGGGGTGGGACCTCAAGCAGTGTGGCCACCCTGGGAAGCTCAGAGTCAGCAACACAGGGTGGGGAGGAGAGCCATTAACCCCAGGACTTAATACTCGCCTGTGATTATTTTTGTTTTTCCTGCTTTTTTTTTATTTTAAACGTATATACACATGTAGTTAGTTTAGCAATAACTGAGAGAAGACAAGACTCATTATTCGGGGCTGGAGTGATAGCACAGCAGTGAGGGCGTTTGCATGCACGTGGCTGATCTGGGTTCAGTTCCCAGCATCCCATATTGTCACCTGAGCACCAAGTAATTCCTGAACACAGAGCCAGAAGTAACCCCTGTGCATCGCTGGGTGTGATCCAAAAAGAAAAAAAAGGACTCATCTATTATGGTTTAGACTGTCCACATCTATGTTTCGTTTTATTCCCCCAGAGCTCTATTATTATCTGCACCTTTTAAAAAATGTTATATCTTGATGATGCACAGACCTTTTCATTATTATAAAATGATGGTCACTGTCTCTTTAGTCTTTGTCTTTAACTCTATTTTATCTGAGATTTATGTAGCTACTCCTCCTCTGTGTTTACCGTTTGTATGTCTCTGTATCTTTTTCCATATACTTATTTTCATGGCCCATATTGCTAGAATTAAAACTCACCCCTCATTTGGAGCGGGAGTTCATAAACTGTAGCTCACGTTCTGTGTTTCCAAAGCCAGTGAGATTCTGTTTCTCTGGAGCCTTTCAGCTTGCGCATCACACAGCAGTCTTGGCCAGTGCACAGCTTCTGTTCCACAACAAAGGAAACGCCAAAGCCTCCCGTCATTTCCTGCTAGTCCACAAGTGCTTGCTGCTCTGAAGGGATTTCCGACAAGACAGAAAGGGTCATTGATTCACAGTAACATAGTCAGGCTTCGGGCACAAGTGTCTAGAGGAACGAAAAATCCCCATACCCCAATAGACAGAGACAAGCTCTGCGACTCTCCTTCTGGATTTTGGCATTTTTTTTCCTTCAGATTTTCAGGTGCCTTCTCATCTCTTTTCACTCTGGTCACCTTGACTCTCTTGTTCCTTGCCCTTCACTGCTCTCATGGGGCAAGTTTCCAATTCCTGAGCATCTAATCATCAATGTAATGCTTGGCTCTTGTCTGAAAACAACACTACGTGGATTACTAATTTTATTCCCAAGGAGCTTGTTTTACTTTATACGTTTGAGATTCTGAATTTTCAACACCTATGAAATACTAATTATGAAGTTATAGAGGTATTTCCCACTAAATTAAATTAATAGACTTGCCAGTTTATAGTTTAATGAGGGACCATTAAAAGTTGAGTTGTACCTTCGTTATAATTGCAAAAAAAAGTGATAAACATGTAAATACCAATCAATAAGAGACTAGTTAAATAAATAACTGTGCATCCATACAGTGGAATGTTATGAACACATTAAAATGGTTTGTTGATATAAAAAAACTAATAAATGTGAAAAGGTATTCACAACAAATTGTTGAGTGAAAAAAAGCAGATTGTTGTATTAGATTAGGAAATTTCTCTTGTTTCTATTTATGTAAAAT
>JAOXYA010000008.1:39891403-39904534 GCA_028565675.1 Sorex palustris | reverse complement strand
TGAGCATCGCCGGGTGTGACCCAAAAAGCAAAAAAAAAAAAAAAAAAAAAAAGAATGGAAACTGAGGGACTGGAGCAGTAGCACAGCAGGTAGGGCACCTTGCACGCAGCCAACCCAGGTTCGATTCCCAGCATCCCATACGGTCCCCTGAGCACCACCAGGAGTAATTCCTGAATGCATAAGCCAGGAGTATCCCCAGGTGTGACCCAAAAAGTTAAAAAAAAAAAAGAAACTGAGAACTAGAGCAATGACAGCAGGGAGGGCGCTTGCCTTGCACATGGCCAACCTGGGTTTGATCCCCAGCATCCCATATGGTTCCCCCAAGCACGGCCAGGCATGCTAAGACCTCATGTTTCATCTCTGGATCCCGGCAACACTAGGGAGAGCCCTAGCACCCCCAGTTGTAGCCCTTATTTTTAAAAAGCAAGCAGGAGTCCACTGGAGAACAGAAGGGGAAAACTTGGGCAGACATGCATCCCCCAGGCCCCGCCCCGCTGAGTTGGGGAGGGGGGCGTGGAGGGAGAGAGCTGAGCCCAGATGTCTGGCCCCCGGGCACTGCCCAGCTCTGGCCGGTCTGAACGTCCCATTCCGCTTCCTTGTTCCCTTGACTCAACCCAGACGAGCTATAAATATGAAGAGGATTGTAGCCAAACACCGGGGGAGAAACAAAAGAACCAGATCCAAGAACTCGGAGAGAGCCAAGTTTACCCGAACCAGCAGGTTTCAAGCCCGCCAGATGCCAGGTGGTGATTTCCCAACCGAGAAGTTGGCCAGAACCAGGCTTCCCCCTGCTGTCCTGGACACTGTGCCCCGAGCAGGCCTCAGACCCGGCATGGCCTCTGGCGCCCGGGGACGGTACGGGTGCATCCCTGGGGTAGGGCCTGCCTCTGTCCTGTGTCCCCAGGGCTCCCAGCTCAGTGTGATCCTTGCAGAAGTGGTGGGGGTCCACTGCTAGTACCCCTTCAGCTCCATCCCTGGGCAGTGGGGCCAGGCTACGGCCCTGCCAGGTGGGAGGCATTAGTGCCAGGAATGTCTGGGATTGTGCAGAGTGGGTGACCCGTCCCAGGTCCTGCCCTGGACATCACCTTCCAGTACTGGCTCCCGACTTAGCCCCCAGGGCCTGTGTAAAGGTCCTTTGATCAATGGTTGTGACTGACCACGACAGGACCCTGGGAAGAGGGCACCCTCACCCCCGCCTCAGCACCCCAACCGCGACTGTCCTGGACCCTGGCTTCCTCCTCCCACACAGCCGTGCCTGGTGTGGGCCCCTTGCAGCAGGTGGGAGGGAGGGGTGGTATCCTGAGTTCTCCCACTTCCTCAGACGCAGATTCTAGGCCAAGGTTCACTTGTCCATGTGCGTCAACAAATGAAATGTTTAGCGGGGCCAGAAAGGTAGCACCATGCGGAATAGCACAGCGGGTAGGACGTTTGCCTTGCATGTGGCCGACCCGGGTTCGATTCCCAGCATCCCATATGGTCCCCTGAGCACCGCCAGGTGTAATTCCTTAGTGCAGAGTCAAGAGTAACCCCTGTGCATCGCTGGGTGTGACCCAAAAAGGAAAACAAAAAAGCACCATGTATGGTCCCTGAGCACTGCCAGGAGTGGTCCTTGAGGGATGCCAGGTGTCACCCATCACTCCCACAGAGGCCAATCAGAGCACCTGCTCTACCCACCAGACTATCACTCCGGCCCCTGATCCCTTTTGAAAACAGACGGTAGGTTAAATCTCAGGAAGGGAGACCAAGACATTTGCCCGTGACCGTGGCTGGGTACGAAGCTCATTTCTCAATGGGCTTGTGAGGCCGGCAGGGGTCTTGGCTCACCGCGGGGCGTGGTTTGTGTCTGGTCGGTAGTTTCATTAGAAGTTTCCAGTATCCCAAGATATACCCGAGTATTTCTGGCTGAGTGGGAAAAAAGTTTTCTTGGCTGGGAGCTGTGTTACGATCAGGAGAGCCTGTGAAAGGAGCGGGAACACCTCCCACCACCACGGGCCTGGCAGCAAAGGCTGTTCCCGCTGGGCTCTGGGGGGCTGTGGGGACACGTGTGTGACGGGTTCTCGGGAACCTGCAGAAATCGTCGCCCAAGTGGGCGATTCAAGCTCTGCCGAGGAGGAGGCATGTTCTGTAACTGTTACTCTTCTCCCACCAGCCAAGAGCTCCAGGGAGCTGGGAAATCCAGGCCCAGCACCCAAGGCAGCGGGCGGCCCCTGGGCTGGGCTCCGAACCCTCTTAATTTGCGCTTCAGGCCTTGACCGCACACTCGGCCCTAAAGAAGGCCCGTTTCCCCCTGCCTGCTGGCAGACCCCCCACTAGGGCTTCATCCTCCTCCCAGCCCAGTAGACTACAGATTGGGGGTGAACCGCCCAGAAATTGTCCAAGCAAGGATGAACGAGGCAATGTAGGGAAGTTCTTGCTCCCTTCCCGGCTCCTGGGGCGGACCAATAAGAAATTTGTTCCAGTTGGGTGGGACCTGCAGTCAGCCTGAACAGCCCCCAAAGCCAGACCCTGCTTGCCCTTGGATGCCTGTTCAGGATGGTTTTTTTTTGGGGGGTGGGGGGGTAGGGGTGGTGGTGGTTCTGGAACCAAACCCAAGTCTCTCACATGTGCCAGCTTTGACCTAGGTCCCCAGTGCCTCACCTGGAGTTTTGCAGCCAGAGGGAGACAACTTAGGGACTGAGGGAAGCCTGGGGCACAGACTCCGCGGGTGTCCAGCAACTGGGAGGCTCCTCCCCGTGGAGGCTCTCAGGGAGCAGGAAAGGGGGTCGGGAGGAGCGATTGATCCTCAGTACCAGGCAGCGGGCTGAGGATGCAGCCACCGCTGTGGCTTCTGGCAGGGAGGGGAGCCAGGCAGATGCCATCAAAGCTCTTGGGGCCCCTCCTTGCTCTCCCACCCCCACCCACAACACCTGGTCCTTGGTGACCTACTGGACAGACAGGATATGCTGGCCCACTAGTGAGTGCAGCAGGCCCAGGGCCCCCAAGTTCTGGGGTGATGCCTGTCTAGGTACTGGTGGTGGAGGGTAGCAGGCACTGTCTGGGGTACCCATCAGCTCTGCAGGGGAGGATGGGGCAGGAGAGACGGGTCAGAAGTCCTCCCTGGGGTCCCCAGACGCCTCTGGCAGGGGGCACTCATGGTGGGGACACTCACCGATGTTACCCGCAACCTAGGCTGCAGCACGAGACCCAGGGCAACAGGCCCGAGAGACAACTCAGCTTTATTGGGTCGGTACAAAAGTGACTGTACAGGTGGGAGGCGTGGCAAGGGAGGTGGGGTGACCGGGCCCTGTGTCCCAGGCCCAAGCGAACGGGTGTAAGGTGCCCTGTGGGCTGCCCCCGTGGGGGGCACCGGCCTAGAAGCGGCCCAGCACGGTGGCTAGCAGGGCCATGCGGATGTACATGCCGTTCTCGGCCTGGCGGAAGTAGGCGGCCCGGGGGTCAGAGTCCACTTCCACGCTGCCGAAGGACAGATGGAGAGAGTGTGGTCAGCCCCTGCGGAGAGCTCTGGCCGTAGCCTGCCTACCACCTGGCCGCCGGCTCACCTGATCTCGTTGACGCGGGGCATGGGGTGCATGACCACCATCTTCTTCTTGGCCCGGGTCATGATGTGGGGGGTGAGGATGAACTGGCCGAAGCACTGCGAGGTGCAAGAGGCCCATGGGCGCCCTGGGCAGAGGGAGCAGGAGCGGAGCCCCCGCCACGCTGCCCCCTCCCCCCATCCCGGGCCTCCCATTCCTGCGGGCCCCAGACTCACAGCCTCGTACTCCTGCGTGGAGCCGAAACGCTCCTTCTGGATCCGGGTCATGTAGAGCACGTCGGTGTCGGGCAGCGCCTCCTCGATGCTCTCAAACTCCTCCTGCAGGGGGGCGGAGGGCAGAGGGCACAGGGCGGGGTGCGGCGGCGGAGGAGGGGCCCCACCCGCGCCCAGGGACCCGCGGGGGCGCCCGGACTCACCTGCTTGGTGCCCCGGGAGGCCACGAAGGCGCGCACGCTGGCGGGCATGTGCAGGCCGGGCGGCGCCACGTAGCGCAGGCTGACGCGGTACTGCGTGAGCAGGCAGGCCAGCGAGTGCACCGTGCGCCCGTGCTTCAGGTCGCCCACCATGGTGATCTGGAGGAGTGAGGGTGTGTCCTCAGGCCCGGGCGGCCCGAGAACCTGGGGGGAGGGGGTCTTCCCGGCCTCCCTCCCCCGCAGCAGCCCTGCGGGGCCTCACCGTCATGCCGTTGACGGTGCCCAGCTCCTCGCGGATGGTGAAGATGTCCAGGAGCGCCTGCGTGGGGTGCTCGCCCACGCCGTCGCCCGCGTTGATCACTGGCCTCCGGCAGTGCTTGGCCGCCAGCTGTGGACACGGTGGGGGCTGGAGGATCTCGGCAGGCCGGGCCCCGGCCCCCGGATCCCCCCCACGTGCCCCCCGCGCCCGGCCCTCCTGGAACCCGCGCCGGGCCACACCTCCACGGCCCCGGGCTGGGGGTGGCGAAGCACCACCACGTCGGCGTAGCAGCTCATGGTCTGCACCGAGTCGGCCAGGGACTCGCCCTTCTGCACGGACGACGTGGCCTCCGAGAAGCTGAGCACGGCGCCGCCCAGCCGGGCCATGGCCGCGGCGAAGGAGCTGCTGGTCCGCGTGCTCACCTCGTAGAACATGGAGGCCATCACCTTGCCCTGGACGTAGGACAGGGGCGCTGAGGGCGGCGCCCTGACACTCCCGCTCCAGCGCCCCCACCCCGCCCCGCCCCTGCCACCCCGGCTGCTGCGGTGCAGCCTCCACGCAGGGCAGGGAGGGAAACACCCGCGCATCCCCGCGGGTTCATCACCCGGGAATGGGGAGCAGATGGGGGGGGTGCAGTGCTTGGGATTCCCTAACAGCCTGGGGGTGAAGGCAGGGCCCTCTGTGCGGCCGGAGGGAGGCCCCAGACCACGGCAGCCCCGCCCCAGCCCCGCCCCCGACCCAAGCCCCGCCCAGGCGCCCGGGCCGCCCCTGACCTTCAGGATGTCCAGGCTCCGCTCCTTCTGTACCATCATCCGCAGCGTGTGTGCCACGTTGAAGAGGTGAGACATCTAAGGCAGAACCACCGCCAGCCCCATCAGCACCGGGCCCCCAGCCCCGACGGTGGGGGGGGTCCTCGAAACTCCTGGGGCAGGGGAGGGGGCCCTCCTCGCTCCCACACCTCCACCCACAGCACCTGGTCCTTGGTGAACTGCTGGACAGACAGGATATGCTGGCCCACTAGTGAGTGCAGCAGGGGTGAGGTTTGGGGGTGCAGCAGGCCCGGGGCCCCCAAGTTCTGGGGCGATGCCTGTCTAGGTACTGGTGGTGGAGGGTAGCAGGCGCTGTCCGGGGTGCCCGTCAGCTCTGCAGGGGAGGACGGGGCAGGAGAGACGGGTCAGAATTCCTCCCTGGGGTCCCCAGACGACGTGTGTGTGTGTGTGTGTGTGTGTGTGTGTGTGTGTGTGTGTGTATGTGTGTGTGTATGTGTGTGTATGGGGGGAGGGTGGGATGGCTCACCCGGCTCAGCCACCTTCCGGGAGGACTTTTCCTTTGGCTCCTCGGCTGCAAAGGGGCCACGTGAGGCAGAAGTCAGCCAGTTTGTGGCTGCGACCCCCATACCACACTCTGCACCCCAGTGCACGTGTCAAACCAACACACACCACGCGACAGCCGGTCCAGGGATGGGGGGGGAAGCAAGAAGGCCACGCAGTGCTGGGGACAGGCATGTGGCTTCCGGGGTCTTCCTGCCCCCACCCGCAGACCCTCAGCCCAAAGGTGACCCGAGGCAAGCGGGTGGCCAGGCTCACAACCACGGCAACCTGGATTTACCCCACACTCTGCTGCCCCGCAGGGTCCTGGCTCCTGGGCAGAGGAACACAGCTGCCCGCGACAAGAAAGGGCTGTGAGAAGCAGCCTAGGGGCAGCCCCCCAGGGGGATCCTGCCACGAAGGCCCGGGAGGGGTGGATGGAGAGGGCCCGGCCCATCCATCTGGGACCACGAGGAAGCGGCTCCCTGCCCCGTGGGGAAGTGGGGCGTGTGGCCCCGGCTCTTACCAGGCAGACCGGGATCGGAGGCTCGGTGGATCCGAGGTGGCAGGTGGAAGCGGCTCTCCGGAAGCCCCGGGGTGCTGCGGCGGGGCCTCTCGGGCGTCTGGGGAGAGAGTGCATGTGAGGACCTGTGGTCACCCCCTCCACAGGTCACTTTGGGGGTGTCAGGACACTCCGAGGGTGCGGCAGGGAGTTGAAGGATTGAGATAAGCACCTGGTTCCCATAACTGAGCCTCCTGTGGAGCAGCACTCACCGTGGAAATATCACTGGCGGCAGGGGCGGGGGGCGGGGGCTGGGGCTGGGGCACAGCTCCCTGAGGCCATTTGCGTACATCCTGTCCGTAGCCTGGGGGCACCAGGACCTGTGATGGGAAGGCCATGGGCACGGGGTGAGTGGCCAGTTGAGCGGGGTGTCAGACTGCCTCCCGCTGGCAAAAGGGGGGGGGGGCCGCGGGACTGCGCACCTGCCCGTCAATGTAGGCCACTTCCCCTCGCAGGACCACGCGGCGCACGGTGCCCTTCAGCTTCTGCCCTTCGAAGGGCGTCCAGTGTGCTTTGGAGAAGGGCATGTGGCTGGGGACCGTCCACTCATGCTCCAGGTCCACCTACGCGGGGCCACAGGGGTCATGCCGGGGAAGTCCCTCGCCCCCCCCCAGCCCCCCCAGTCCCTCCCGAGAGGTCCCCACCCCGGCCCACCTCCACGTAGGTGTCCTCCTGCGGGGGCAGGTGGAAGATGCGGCGGGGGTTGTGGTGCAGGCGCTGCAGCAGGTCGTCCAGGCCCAGGCGGCCCTCGCTCACGGCTGTCAGCAGCAGCGGCAGCATGGTCTCCAGGCCCGGGAAGCCGGGCGGCGGCCGTGGCCCGCACTTCTCCTTCACGGTGTGGGGCGCTGGAGGGGACAGAGGCGCCCTGAGCCCCGCCCCCGCCCTGGTCTCCCTGGCCCCACCCACCACCCCTGGCCCCGCCCACCATCCCTGGCCCCGCCCCACCAGCCAGCCCTGCCCCACCCCTCCCACCCAGCGTCCCCGCAGGAAGACACCTCCAGGCCCTCACCGTGGTCCGAGGCGAAGCAGTCGATGATGGCCATGTTCTCCCACAGGGCCTCCACGTCCTGGCGTGTGCCCAGCTCGGGCCGCACCTCGGCCTTGCCCGGCCCCAGGCGTTCCAGGTCATCCCGGCTCAGGAAGAGGTGGTGGGGTGCCACCTCGCACGTCACGGGCAGCCCCCGGGCCTTGGCAGCCTTGATCAGGAGGATCTGGGGACCGCGCGAGAGGTGATGCCTCTGGGCCCACCCCTCAGGGCTCCCCGCTCCCCCATCCCCCCCAGCTCGCAGCATGGGGGCTGGACGCCCCCCTCACCTCCTCCTTCCGGGCCACGTGGCAGATGTGCACCGGGCGCTGCGTCAGCTGGGCCACCATGAGCACGGCCGCCAGGGTCTGCCGCTCGGCGTGGGCCACGATAGGCAGGTGGGCCGGCCACGTCTCGAAGTGCTGGGGCGGGTGGACACCGCGGGCGGACTCAGCATGCGTGGCCGCCTCCCCTGGCCTTCCCAGCAGGGGGCGAGCCCAGCCCCTACCTCCATCCATTGGGCGACGCTGTCCAGCCGCAACTCAGAGAAGGTCTCGTTGAGGTAGAGTTTCAGCCCCGCGGCTGAGCCGGCCACCGGGCCCAAGGTGCCCGCATTATCCGCCGAGGCCCCGAGGAACAAAGCGAAGTCACAGCGGGCACCGGCCTCTGCCAGCTACGGGCGATGCAGGGGAGAGAAGGCCCGTGGGCTCCAGCCAGGCAGGGGGTGGGGGTGGGACGTGGGGAAGGGCAGGCTCCTCCCTCACCTTCTGGGCCAGGGACAAGGCGGGGGCGTCGGTGATGGGGGGCCAGGTGTTGGGCATGGCGCACACCATGGTGACGCCCCCGGCCAGGGCCGCAGCGGTGCCCGATGCAAAGTCCTCCTTGTGCGTCCCACCCGGCTCCCGCAGGTGCACATGCACGTCAATCAAGCCTGGGGGCACAGGCGGGCGAGGTCAGCGGGGCTAAGAGAGGGCGTGGGGGCCGACGGCACCGGCCCTGTATAAGGCCAATCCCCAGCTCAAGACCAGAACCTCACGGTCCCCTGTGCAACACCAGGAGAATGCACAAGCACAGCTGCGAGTGGCCCCCGGCCCAGCCGCTCCCCACCCCCAAGGGCTGAGGGGAAGAGGCAGAGGTGAGCAGCCCTTGTTGGAAAAGCAGCAGCGTGTGCTGCAGGGAGAGGAGGCCAAGGGTCGGCGGTGAAGACCCTACAATACACGGCTGTCCACTTTCTCCCACCACACCCAGGGCATCAGCCCAGCTGCTGGCTGTGCGCGGACCCCGAGGAGCACAACTGCTGGGGAGGAGCATTCAGCAGGGAGCACTCACCAGGAAGCCGCACGAGCTTCCGGGAGGTCATGCAGTCCACGTGCACCTTCATGGGGGGCGCCGGCCCGATCTGGCCCAGGGCCTGCCGGGGGTGGGGAAGCGCACCCCGGGGTCAGCTTCAAATCGTGGAGGGCAACCCGGATTGCAGGCTCCCACCCAGGGAGGGTTTTGGGCCGTGGGCACCCCCCGCACCTGCCTGCAACTGCCACTCACCGCCCCATGCCCACCACTCCAGACGCCCGGCCTCCTCACCTCCACAAAGAGCTTGGTGCACTTGATGTCGATGATGAGGGGCACGGAGAAGTCAGCGGCCAGGCGCCGGGTGCGGTAGCCCTTGGTGACGAAGGAGGAGAGGCGCCGGCCCCCTGCGCCCCGCATGGACAAGTTGATCACCAGCTCGAAGTGGTTCTCGGCCAGCTGCTCCAAGATGCTGCGCTGCGGTGGGCACTCACCATCCACCGCCTCCTCGAAGTGCCAGTCCACGGCGGTGATCTGCGGCACAGACGCGGGGTCAGGTGGGCCAGCCCAGGGGAGGTTTCCTGGAGCCGAGTGTCGGCAACCAGCTGAGTGCTGGGAGGGTGATGGCAGGGGTAGGGGGTGTTGTACCTTGACGCCATGTGCAGTGTAGAAGTCGGCGGTGCCCAGGCTGGCGTAGAGGCTATAGCCCAGGCTCTCCAGCAGCCGCACCGTCGGGAGCAGCTCGCTCTTGTTCTGGAGGCGGAAGACCACACCGTCCATCCCCATGGCGAAGAGGCAGCTCACCCGCCTCCCTCCACACCTGCGAGGACTCTGCCCCTCACACCTTGTAGCTGCCGATGGTCAGCAGGATGTTCTTCTTGGGGATCTTGAAGCCCGTGCTCAGCATGGCCTTGAGGTAGGCCTCGCAGCGGCTCTCCCCGAAGCCCGCCACCTCCCCCGTGCTGGTCATCTCCACGCCCAGCACCACGTCAGCCCCCGCCAAGCGGGAGAAAGAGAACTGGGGCACCTGGGGGACGGGAGGGGGGCAGGGGGCGAGGCATGAGGGGGCCCCTCCCTCCTCCCTGAAGTGCCGGTCACGTCCCCTCGGCTGGGTCCCCACGCCTGGGCACAGTGGCGGCTCCAAATTCTCCAAGCGTTGCTCTTCCCTGGCCCCAGGTCCTGCCATGCTCATGTCCTGCCCATCCTCCAGTCCACTCCCTCAAGCTGTCCTGGCCCCTCTGGGAGCCACACCCCAGCCACAGGCGTGCCCGAGAGAGAAGGGCCCTGGGTTCCCCACCTCTGACCCCTCGCTCGGGTCCCCCTCCCCACTCCTCACCTTCACCCCCACCACGCCGGAGCCAGTCATGAGCCCCACGGGCTCCACTTCTTCCCCCATGATGACCTGCGTGGCCAGGGCCACAAGGTCCACCCCGAGGGTCTTGGAGACGAACGGGAAGGAGCGAGAGACGCGCACGTTGCACTCGATGACCTTCAGCTGGTCGTCCTGGGGCACAGAGGCTGGGTCAGGCCTCCCGCTCTTTGGGAGGTGGACACAGTGCTGTGGACGCAACTCCCTTCCTTCGCCCACCGCTGCATGTGGGGGTGAGTCTGTCCGACCAACACAAACCCAGAGGCCCTGCTCCCCAGTGCTGACCACTCCCCTCCGCACGGCCCCGCCCACTGACCTTGGCGATGAGCTGCAGGTTGAAGGGCCCCGTGACCTGCAGCTCCTGGCCCACAGCATGCACGATAGCCTTGATGCGCTCCAGGGTCTTGGGGGTGATGTCCTGGGGCGGGGTGACCAGCGTGGCGTCGCCTGAATGCACGCCTGCGTTCTCCACGTGCTCTGAGATGGCGATGGCCGCCACCACGCCATCGCAGGCCACGGCGTCCACATCAATCTCCTGGGGGACGGGCGGCACAGGACAAGGTGCTGAAGGTCAGGGCCATCTTGTCCGCTACTGCCTGCCCCGGGCGCCTCCTCCTCCGGCGCTGCCAGCCCTGTGCCCGCCCGCCGACTCCCACCTTGGCCTCCTGGATGAACTTGGAGATGACCACGGGGTGCTCCTTGGAGACCGCGGCCGCGCTGCTCAGAAAGCGCTCCAGGTCCCCGTCCGTGTAGGCCACGTTCATGGCCGCCCCGCTCAGCACGTAGGACGGCCGCACCACGCAGGGGTACCCCACCGTCTGGCAGAACTGGCGGGCAGACTGCGGGCACAGGAGGCCGAGCCGTTGGTCCCTCTGACCCACCCCGGTAGCCCCACATGCCCCCGCCCTGCCCCGCCCCAGGCCCGGCCCACCTCGAGGTCACTGAGCTCCCGCCACTGGGGCTGGCTGATGCCGATGGTGTCCAGGAGCCGGGAGAACTTGAAACGGTTCTCGGCGGAGTCGATGGCCTCGGGCGAGGTGCCCAGGACCCGGCACTGCTGCCGATGCAGGGCCATGGCCATGTTGTTGGGCAGCTGCCCACCCATGGACAGGATCACGCCCTCGGGGCTCTCCAGCTCGTAGATGTCCATCACCACCTGCCGGGCGGGGCAGAGACACGCGGCAAGGGATACATGGGTCCCGGGCCTGCTCACGGCTCCCCACCTGCCAGGCATCTCCCACCCGGGCTCCCGGGGACCGTTACCTCGAAGGAAATCTCATCAAAGTAGAGTCGGTCACACATGTCATAGTCGGTGCTGACTGTCTCAGGGTTGTAGTTCACCATGATAGTCTTATACCCCATCTGTAATGAGGTGGACGCCCGGACTTCAGAGTGACCCACTCACTGGGCCGGGTGAGTTGCCCAGGACCACCAGACTGGCCTAAGGGAACCCTCCCCACTGGGAGTCCCATAACAGACACTGAAGCGGGGCCATACTGGTAGCAATAGCTTACAGCACCTGCCTTACAAGTCCACGGTCATGAGTTTGAATCGTTGGAGTCCCACATGTACCCAGCATGATCCCAGAAGCTCTGCTCTTGGTGGCCCCCGGCACCCCAAGCACTTACCAGAAGCAAGCAGCCATTGTGCATAAACACCAGCAAAAGGGGTGCTAGCCTCCACTAAAAAGAGGTACAAATTTTGTGGCCAGGAAGAATGGCTCGAGTGGGTCTGTGAGCACCGTGGCTGAGTGTGAATGGAGTCTGGTGTGTGGGCCCGAGTGAGGATCACAGCTCAAAGGACGGCAGGCAAGGAGGGCAAAAGGCCAACCTAGGTCGGACCTCCAGCATCCCATCCCATACGGTCCCCTGACCCCACCAGGACTTCCTAAGCTCTGAGTCAGGAGGGAGCCCTGAGCACTGCCAGGTGTGGCCCCCAGAACAAACAAACAAAACCTCAACAAAACCCACACCCAAAATAAATAAAAGCCAGCCACAGCCGGGCCTATTTGCGCAGCAACAACAATGGAGAAAAGGGGGGGCGGGAGAGAGGGACCGGGTAACAGGAGGGGCAGCAGCAGGGGGTGGAGGGGGCCGGGCAGACACACACACAGGCCGAGCACACGGGGTCCGCACCTTCCGGAGCTGCTGGATACAGCCCACGGCGCACCAGTCGAACTCCACGCTGGAGCCGATGCGGTAGACCCCGGACCCCAGGACCAGCACGTGAGGGGACCGGAAGGTGAGGTCGTGGGTGGTGCCGCCGTAGGTCAGGTACAGGTAGTTTGTCTGGGCCGGCCACTCGGCCGCCACCGTGTCAATCTGCTTCACGGCCGGGCAGATCCCCAGCTCCTGGCGCAGCTTGCGAACGGCCAGCTCTGTGCTGAAGAGGACGGGGCTCTCAGCATGCGGGCCCGGGGCCCGGGGTGCAGGACGAGCAGCGGGGTGCAATCACCCCCATGTCTCGGGAAGAAGCCAGCAGTGTTACCAGCACTCGGTGCGACCCCCCCACCCCCAGCTGTCACTGACCTCTGAACAGCCAGCGCGATCTGCTTGTCGGAGAAGCCCAGGCGCTTGGCCTGGTGCAGCAGGTCGGGGGGCAGCGGCTGGCCCCGGTGCTGTTCCAGCAGCTGGGCGTGTGCGATGATGCGCTTCATGCGGTGCAGGAACCAGCGGTCGATGCGCGTGAGCTCGTACAGGCGCTCCGCCGAGTAGCCGGCCCATAGGGCAGCAGCCACCACAAAGATCCGCTTATCGGTTGGCGTCTCCAGCTCCTAGTGGGGACGAGGCCAGAGGGACAGGTGGGTGGTGGGGGGTGGAGCCGGGTCTGGTCAATCCCCCCACCTCATCACAGGCCCTCCTCCAACTCCTGAAGGATTGGCGCGGTTCTCGGTGAAGGAAGAACCGTCGGAGTCCGGGACGGTCGGCTGTCAGGAGCACAGAGCACACGGGTCCGCGTCGGCGGCGCTTACCATGTCGCTGACTGGCTTGACGGTGTGATCAAAGCCCAGACAGTTCTCGTCCACCATGCGCAGAGCCTTCTGGAAGGCCTCCTCGAAGGAACGCCCAATGCCCATGACCTCACCTGAGGGACAGGACGTGAGTGCTGAGGGCCGGCCGCGGGGGACTTCCTGCAGCTCAGAAATGCGGTGAGTCCCCGGCTGGCTCTGCCCGTGCTTGGAGGACACCATTGGGTACCTGGCTCATCCTTCAGACTTCATTTAATACCCCTTGGGTGGGGGCTGGAGCGATAGCACAGCGGGTAGGGCGTTTGCCTTGCACGTGTCCGACCCAGATTTGATTCCCAGCATCCCATATGGTCCCCTGAGCACCGCCAGGAGTAATTCCCGAGTGCATGAGCCAGGAGTAACCCCTG
>JAOXYA010000008.1:39880294-39891303 GCA_028565675.1 Sorex palustris | reverse complement strand
CAAACACAGTAACAAGAAGTCTCACGATGGAGACATTACTGGGCCCGCTTGAGCAAATTGATGAACAATGGGAGGACTGTCTGATATACTTGGCTTTTCTTCTTTTCTTTTTTTTCTGACAATAATTTGGTTTTGTAGAGAAAATTTCTTAGTGGCACTCAGAGCTTAAGAAATTGTAATTCTCTCAGAGATCAGTATGCAATTTTGAACACAAGATCATAAGGGATCAGAAAGATAGTACTTCAGGTAAAGGCCCTTGCCTAGCTTGCCTACCTGGGTTCAATCACTAGCATCCCATCTGGTCCTTGGAGCTCTGCCACAAGAAATCCCTGAGAGTAGAACCAGGAGCAATCTCTGACCACTGTCAGATATAACCTGAACACAAACAAGAAAAACAAGGCCATGCCCTGACTGAATATATATTAAGCATTCAGCACTTCAATAAGGGACACATATCATATTGTTACAAGAAAGCAATTAAATAATGAGAAATTATTGGGATGTTTTGTCTGTGTGAATTTGCTTTAGTCTTATTTTATCAAATAAATGCCTTACTTTTTTATGGAGGTATGTCAATGATGTCTTATCATTGTATTGATCCTTTATTTTGAAAAATCACTTCCAAATGATAGTGAACTTGCATCACATAAATGAACACAATTTTCTCAATGTGCCTACATATTTCATACCTTTTCTCTATTTTCTTCTGAATCATTAAACATGTTTCCATTAAAAAGTTTACAGTATTTTATAACTCAACAGAAAATTCATTCTAAATATCAGGTGATGAATCTTAAATTAATTCCAATCCCATATATCAACATTGGTTCAGTGCAACTTCTTTCAAAAAACCTATTATTGAAGAGTCATATAAAGTTTAACATCTCACGTCACTGTTATTTGAGGATGAAGAGTTGAGGCCACATCTAGCAGTGCTCAGGAGCACTTCTGGCTCTATGAGTTTGCTTCCAAGGGTCTGGGGAATCATGTATTAACAAATATTGAACACTGAGCAATAATCCCTGACCCACTAATTTTATTTATCCCTACTAGGTATTACTTTGGTTTTAGGGCCACATGTTGCTGTGCTCAGAATCAACTCTTTGAAATGCTCAGGAGACCATATGTGTTATTGAGGATCAGTCTGGCTATAAACAATCCAGGAGCTTTACAGTAGTATCTCTCTAGCTTCAGTATTTTATTTTTAAATTTTCAAAATATTTCTAACTTGTAACTTTATATATATATATATTTTTTTAATGAATGCACATTTATTTATTTATTTATTTATTTGCTTTTTGGGTCACACCCAGCGATGCACAGGAGTTAGTCCTGGTTCATGCACTCAGGAATTACTTCTGGCGGTGCTCAGGGGACCATATGGGATGCTGGGAATCGAACCTAGGTTGGTTGCATGCAAGGCAAACGCCCTACCCGCCGTGCTATTGCTCCAGCCCTATGGGGTTGAGGGTTTTCATGCTCTCTCTGGAGATGAAGATTTCAGTGGCCTCCCTGAAGGTGTTTCTGTGGTCCCTCTAGAGGTTTTTCCCTGGAGGTAAGAATTTCTGTGTTCTCTCTGGAGTTGCTTCCATGGTCTCCCTGGAGGTTTCTGTGGTCTCCCTGGAGGTGAGGGTTTCCGTGGTATTTCTGGAGATGTCTCAGTGGTCTCTGTGGAGGTGAGGCTTTCCCGTGGTCTCCCTCACAGTGTTTTGTGGTCTCCCTGAGGTAAGGGTTTCCGTGGTGTCCCTGGAGGTGAGGTTTCCATGGTCTCCTGGAAGTGAGTGTACCTCCCACAGCTCTTGCAATATGAAGATGGGATGAATACAGAGGGTGCCACGGGAAGCATTTTCACCAAGTTGGTGATGCAAAACACGCCCAATGTCCACCAACTGATCTTGTTCATATGTAAACACCAAATAAAGTGATGAACAAGAAGCACTCAAAATCAGAAACAGAAACAAACTATGGGAAACATTTCTTAAAAGACATCCAAATACTGCACGTGTGTGAGAGGTTTGATCCCTGCACGGTGAAAACAATCTGGGCTGAGCCTTTCCCCATCCCACACTCATTGGCAAGTCAGAGGGGCAGCACCAGGGCTGGACTGTGGAGGAGGCCTGGCTCAATCCCTGCCACTGACAGTCCCCTGAGCTCTACCAGGAGTGACCAGCCCCTCCCCCCAGCACTGGGGCCAGAGTCATCCCTTAACACCACTGGCCGTGGCCCAAAGTTTAAAAGTACTAATTTGGGGCTAGAGTAATAGCCAGTGGGTAGCAGTGGGTAGGGTGTTTGCCTTACATGCGTCTGAACTGGGTTTGATTTCCAGCATCCCATATGGTCCCCTGAGCACCGCCAGGAGTAATTCCCGAGTGCATGAGCCAGGAGTAACCCCTGAGCATCACCAGATGTGACCCAAAAATAGAAAAATTAAAAAAAAAATTCCTTGGGCAATGGGAGGATGGCCTCATTACTCTCTGCCTCATCCACTGAGGGTCCCATTCATAACCATTGACACAGAACACTTCTTCCTGGAGTCTCTTTCCCGGGAGAGCTCAGACACAAGCACAACTCACACACGGTGCACAGTGCCACAGTATCTTTCTGCCCATGTCTCCTCCTCACGAGCACATTTTGTCTCCACATGCACCGCAAATAACTGTGAGGTGGGGGTGCTTGTGTGCGGGAGAACACTTAACTCTCAAGTGTTAATCTGGGTGGTTTGACTCCTGGCACCACCTGGTACCCCCAAAACAGAGTCGGGGTGTGGCCTCTGGCAATGCTGAACATTGCCAAAAAGAAGAAAATGTTTTAAACTGCTCAGATGCTGAAACTTATCATGAAGCAAACTGCTTCTACATAGTCATTTTGTTCAATTCCTGTGTAGCGTGGTTTACAACTTTATTTTGAGCGACTTGTTTCCCTACAAACAAGTATGTAGGGAAACCTTACAAACTTGTTTGCATGCACACAAGATACATGTACATGCATCTATAGACCTGAAAAACTATCCAAACTATATATATGGATATCTATAAAGTCCCTACCCGGGTAACGAAGTTATAGTGAACTTAACACTGCCTGTCCCAATTCTGAATAGCTCAAGTATCTTACATAATTTAAGTCTCAGGGACTGGAGTGACAGTACACCCGGGTAAGGCATTTGCCTTAAATGTGACCGGTTTCGATCCCTGAGTGCCATATGGTCCCTGAACACAGAGCCAGGAGGAAGCCCTGAGCACCCGTAGGTGTGGCATCCAAACCAAAAATTTAAAAAAATAAAATAAAATTTCAGTTTTCTAAAAAGATCTAAGAATCCTCCGAGACATCAAACATTTAAGTGTCTCATCCAGGAATCAATCTTTGTCCTTTTTTCAATTCATTTCTTTTAGTCACAACTTAATTATGGCTCCATTCCCATGTTTATTAAATTTTCATGTAGCAGAAATTCATCTCCAGAAGAAACAAGCTGGCAGTCTTTTCAGGTTTCTGAAACGTCAAACTGAACTGAAGGCCACCGCAGTGCTCTCTCTGGCACCCGGGAGCCCCGCGGGTCCCTGTCCCCTTGACATGGGCGACTCCCGGGACAGAGCTGTGCTTGTGTAGGCAGAACGTTCCCACAAACAGTCCAAGGGCATGCTTGGACCCACTTCACTGCCCTCTGTGACCTGGGCTTGTCCACTTCCCTGCCCTGCTCTGATGGCATAAGAGACCCAAAGTAAAACCTTCCCGGGGCCACAGAAGGGCCCAGAGAGGCGGGCGCCCGGGGAGCTGGCAGGGCGCCAGCGCGGATGGAGACGGCTGGCGGGGAGAGGCCGCAGCCGAGTCCCCAACCGCGGCACTTAACCGAGTGCAGAGAACAAAAGGTCACTGTGGTCAAAAGCATGGCCAGGAGGATGTGACACGCTGTGGCCTGAGCTTGCGGAACTGGCCTCACCGACGGCAGGTTGGGCCACGCAGTGACTGGATGTTGCTCGGAGCTGGGCTAAATCTTCAGTTCTGGACTGTGCCTCGGTGGGTTCCCGTGTAAAACGGGAGCCCGCAGGCTCTTGACCCTGACTTGGCAGCAGGGGGCAGCTACCCATCCCCCCCAAAGCCACGGCCCAGCCAGGGGGCCCCTTGGTGGGGGGTGGGGCCCAGCTCGCTCACCGACACTCTTCATGCAGCTCCCGATCTTGGTGCTGACACGCAGGAACTTGCTGAGGTCCCAGCGCGGGACCTTGACCACACAGTAGTCCAGGCTGGGCTCGAAGGCTGCGGTGCCGCCCGTCACCGAGTTCCTGGAGACGCCAGCGGGAGTTTCCAGCCGGTGCCAGCCAGCCAGCAACCAGGCCAGCGATCCGGCTCCCCTCCCATCCTCAGGCATCTTCTCAGCTCCCTGCCCCCTCCTACCTCCTTCCCCTCACCCTGTCCCTTTTAGCCCACGTACCTGAGCTCGGGCAGCGGGATGCCCAGAGCCAGCTTGGCTGCCACGTAGGCCAGTGGGTAGCCCGTGGCCTTACTGGCCAGGGCGGAGCTGCGTGAGAGCCTGGCGTTGACTTCGATGATATAATACTGTGGAAGAAGCAGCAGTGGTCTGCCCGCAGCTCCCAGGAAGGGCAGATGGGCCCAGGAATGGGGGTGGAGGCTTCAAGCACTTGCCGGGCCAGGGGGAGGCTGGGCGCTTCGACCCCACACACACACCCGGAGGTGCTCCTGAGCACCCAGCAGGGCACTAGACAGGGAGGGAGCGGGGAGCTGATGGGCAGGATGCAGCAGAGACAACCGTGGCCTGAACGCCAGGCAGAGCCCCCGGCTCACCTGCTCCGACTCGGGGTTCAGGGCATACTGCACATTGCACTCCCCGACGACCCCCAGGTGCTGCGTGACCTTGATGGCCGTCTGCCGCAGCAGCTGGTACTCCCTGTCGTTCAGCGTCTGGCTGGGCGCGACCACGATGGACTCGCCGGTGTGGATGCCCAGGGGGTCCAAGTTCTCCATGTTGCACACCTGTGGGGCGGGGCGTGGAAGGGGTGGCCAGGGGGCGGGAAGCAGCACCCCAGCCTGGTGTTGCCCCTGGGGTCACCCACCCCGCGTGGGAGTGTGGGGGGGGTATGCTGCTGGCCCCTGCCGCCTCTCACCGTGACACAGTTGCCGTAGGCGTCTCTCACAACCTCGTACTCGATCTCCTTCCAGCCCTTCAGGGACTTGTCAACCAGCACCTGGCTGGTGTGGGCAAACGCGGGTGCCACCAGCGCCGACAGCTCCTCCTTGTTGGAGGCAAAGCCGGAGCCCAGGCCCCCCAGGGCGAAGGCGGCACGCACCAGCACCGGGTAGCCTAGGCGTTCCGCAGCAGCCTGGGCCTGAGGCAGGGACAGTGGCCGGCGCGTCAGGGGCAGGGGCAGGGTGGGCTGGCGCCCGGAGAATGCGACCCTCCTCCCCAGGGCCGCACCTGCTCCAGGGAGTTCGCCGCCTCGCTGGGGGCCACGTGCTCCCCGATCTCTGCCATCCGGGCTGCGAAGGCCCGTCGGTCCTCGGTCAGCTCGATCGTCTCCACGGGCGTGCCCAGGACGCGCACCCCATACCGAGCCAGCACCCCGGCCTTGGTCAGCTCCACCCCGCAGTTCAGAGCCGTCTGGCCACCGAACGTCAGCAGCACGCCATCGGGGCGCTCGTTACGAATCACCTGGGCGGGGAGAGACGCCCCCCACGGTGAGCGAGTGTGCTCTGATTTGAGGGGGAGTCGGGGGGGGGGGACACCATACCTGTGTGACGTAGTGCGGGGTGATGGGCAGGAAGTACACCTTGTCGGCCAGCCCCTGGGACGTCTGCACCGTGGCTATGTTGGGGTTGATCAGCAGCGTCTGGATGTTCTCCTCCTTCAGGGCCTTGATTGCCTGGGGGTAGAATGCGGGGCAAGGGGGTTTTGCTCAGCCCCACCTCCCCAACCCATACCCCGCCAGGCTCCCGAACACCAAAGGTATCAGGTCGCCCTGCAAAGAGCAGGGCCGGGCGTGCTACCTGAGAGCCAGAATAGTCGAACTCGCCCGCTTGGCCGATGGACAGACCTCCCGAGCCCAGGATCAGGACCTTCCGGGGGGGAGGGAGCCCCGAGCCAGGAGTGGGACTCCCAGGGGGGCAGAGGCGCTCGGTCAGCCGCTCTCGCACTGTGGAGGCAAGAGACAGTTGGAATATCCTGAGGGATGGATGGACGTGGGCGCACGCGCGCACGCACGCGCACACACACACACACACACACACACACACACACACACAGGTTTCACTGGTCCTCCCTAAGTGGAGACTCTGCTCGATGCCTCAATGCCTCCCGAACAGGAAATGTCCTGGGCATCTGATGCCCGGCCCAGGTGCCACCATTGTCTTCGTCCCCGTGCCTCCCCAATGCTTTACCTGTCTGGCCCCCAGGGTTCCCAGCCTTGGCGGCGTTCACAGTCTCCAGGAAGATATCAAAGAGCAGCTCCATGTCCGAAGGGCCAGCCTGGTGCTCCGGGTGGAACTGGACACTGGAGAGAGGACCAGGGCGCCGAACCTGTCAGCGCGGGTGCGGGCACGGGGTGCCCCGCGGGGCTTCTCTCTTCCACCTGCCACCCCCCGGAGGAGCTGGCACCCTCACCTGAAGAAGGGCAGACTGTGATGGACGAGGCCTTCGTTGGAGCGGTCATTGGCGTTGGTGAAGAGCGGAAGCCAGCCTGCGGGCAGGGAGTCCGTCTCCACGGCAAACCCGTGGTTCTGGGATGTCAGAAAGCAGCGCCCGGTGCCCGCCAGCAAGCATGGCTGGTTGTGGCCTCGGTTCCCGTACCTGGGGTGGACATGGGCCGTGTCACCAGTCAGTCAGGCACCCCCGCCCCTTCCGGGGTCTGTGACCCCTGCAGCCCTCCACCCTGCCCGGCCCCCACGCCCACCCGCTCCCGACCAGTCTCACCCCATTTTGTACGTCTTGGCCCCAATGGCCAAGGCCAAGAGCTGGTGTCCGAGGCAGATCCCGAAGATGGGCCGGGGGTTTGGTTCCGAAAGGACCCGGCCCAGGGCGGACACCACGCCAGGATAGGAGGCAGGATCGCCAGGGCCATTACTCAGGAAAAGTCCCTCATACTCTGGAACATGAGCAGGATAAAGAGACGTTAAACACTGACCACTCGGACCCGTCAGCACCACAGCCCTCGGCCCGGCATCATGCTGCGGGAACGTAGAGGAGACCAGCGCCCACTCACCCTGGCTGTCTAAGGCGTGGTCCCACGGGACCACGGTGACCTCAGCCCCCCGCGAGCACAGGCATCTGATCTGGTTGTACTTGAGGCCACAGTCCAAGGCAAGGATCCGAGGGGAGCCCCCTGCGTTGAACACCCGCGGGGCCTGCGGGAGGGAGGGATTAGAGGAAGGGAAGGACTGGCGCTGTCCTCTCCGGAGACGAGGCCAGAACGGGGCCCTGCCTCCCTGCGGGCCTCTTCACGCCTATGCCCCAGTGGAGTGGCCCTCGGCTCCCTTTGGATCCTGAAACCCGCCGCTCCTGCCCTCGCCCTCTCTGTACCTTAATGGAGACCTCTGGCACCAGGGGCCGGGAGTTGGGGTCCACGAAGGGCAGGGAGGAAGGCTCCGTCCCATCCTGGACCAGCTTCCCCAGCAGGGAGCCCTGCTCACGCAGCTTCTTGGTCAGCTCTCGGGTGTCCACGCCTGGGGAAAGGCACCGTCGTGAGCAGCGCTAGGCCGCACCCCGAGCCACGTCCAGTCCAGAGGTCCACGTCACAGGGGCAGCTGCTCTGTGGGCCCCAGCCCCTGCCCACTGCCAAGTGCATACTCGGGCGGGAATCCCCCACGAAAACCCCACAGCTGAGCGCAATCAGGACCCTGAGGGTCCCGAGAGAGTGCCTGGGGACACCACGGGGCCCGCACAGACAGAACACGACACTCAGAGGGGAAATTGCCTTGAAGACTGGTTTTAAAGTCACCTGTGGGGCGGGGGCTGGCCAGGACATCCCTTCCCCCCAGGCCCAAGCTGGAACCAGGTAAGCACAGAATACAATGTCACCGTGGCAGCCTCCCCTCCCAGTGGGGCCCCACCATGTAGCCACGGTCCCTTCTGTCCAGGCACATACCTTGCAGGCCAGGTATTCCGTGCTGACGCAGCCACTCGTGCAGGCTGTGGGCAGCACTCCAGTGGCTGGGCGTGGGGCAGCACTCTCCCACCACCAGGCCCGCCACGTGGATCCCTGAGGACTCGAACCACTGTGGACAGAAGGAGGTGCCATGGGGCGGGGGCAGCACCCACCAGGGGCCTCTCCGTGCTCGTTCCTTTACCAACCACACGCCTGCTTATCCCCCAAAGAAAAACTACACACGCAGCCAAGAAGTCCGATGAATGACTGAGGGGTCGCAATAATTATTCTTTCTTATCCCTGACGGAAATCACGAATGTCCTCTACTGTGAAGACCCTTTAGGACTCCCTGAAATTTTTCTTGCTAGGTAGTATTATTGGGCATGGGGAGAGTGGGATCTCCCCCTGAGAACCACGAACTCTTCAGAAGCAAGGCGGTGTCTCAGGAACATCCTGAGCAATCTAGCAGGTGCCAGGGAAGGGAATAAAGCCCAGGAGGAGTCCTGGGCTCCCCGTCTATTGATTTGCTACTTAAGGATCTCAACATCTTGACGAGAGGTGAAGATGAGGGCTGGAGCAATAGCACAGCGGGTAGGGCATTTGCCTTGCACGCGACCAACCCAGGTTCGATTCCCAGCATCCCATGTGGTCCCCTGAACACCGCCAGGAGTAATTCCTGAGCGCAGAGCCAGGAGGAACCCCTGTGCATTGCCGGGTGTGACCCAAAAAGCAAAAAAAAAAAAAAAAAAAAAGAGGTGAAGATGATTAAATTAGTCACTGTCACTGTCCTCCCGTTGTTCATCGATTTGCTCAAGTGGGCCCAGTAACATTGTGAGATTTGTTGTTACTGTGCTTGGCATATCGAAGACGTCACAGGTAGCTTGCCACGCTCTCCGAGAGGGGCAGAGGAATCGAACTCGGGTTGGCAGACTCGGCTGCGTGGAAGGCAAACGCCCTACCCACTGTGCTGAACAGTGAAGGGGACTGGAGAGAATGAATACAGCAGGTGGATGCTTGCTTGGCTGCAGCCGACCTGGGTTTCATCCTGGATACCCCATATAGCCCCCAATGGGGAGACCTGCTAAGAGTGAACCCTGAGCACAGAGGCAGGAATAAACCCTGAGCACTGCACGTGTGGTCCAAAAACCAAAACAAAAAGAATCCACAATGATAAAGTACACAATACCTCTCTCAATAAAAACAGGGGTTCATAACCACATATACTTGTATCTCCCCCATAAGGAATTTGTTTTTAAAAATGACAGAGGTAGGTCGGAGCAAGAGTACAGTGGGTAAGGTGCTTCTCTTATATGCGGCCAATTTGAGTTTGATGCCAGGCATCCCATATGGTCCCCTGACCCCCACCAGGAATAATTCCTGAGAGCAGAGCCAGGAGAAGCCCCGAGCACTGAGGGTGTGGCTCCCAAATAAACAAGAACTGAAATCGGAAATTAACTTATATCACGCATAAGCGCTTTTAAAAAAAGGTAGTTAATGGGTAGGTTCTTGGGCTATACTCAACAGTGCTCAGGGGTTCCATATGGGGTACCAGGGTTGAATACGGTAGGTCACTTATCTGCTGTACCATGGGCCCCACCTTTTTTATTCTTTGTTTTTGGGTCCACCCAGTGACACTCTCTGTACTCAGGAATCACTACTGGTAGCGACAGGGGACCATATGAGATGCTGGGGATTGAACCTGGGTCAGCAGCTTGCAAGGCAAATGCCCTATTTGCTGTACTATTGCTGTGGCCCCTCTGACCCCACTTTTTTTGGGGGGGTAGAGGCGGAGAAGAGCTGGGTTTGAATGCAAGGCTTTCTGGCTGAGCTCTATTCCCAGGCCAGACGGTTTAGGTACCTGAAGGGCAAGGCAGACCCTCCCTCAGGGTTCAGGCATGCTAATTTGCTGAATGGCCACGCCTTTAATGCCCGGTGCCACGCCCACCCCGTAGCTTTGGACTGGGGAAGGCTCCGAGAGCTCGTGCCTCAATCCCTCTGGCTCCGCCAGGGCCTCGGGTCTTGCAGGTTTATCAGCTCAATCTGTCAGCCTGCTACACTGCAGAGTGCAACACCTCAGTAACCCAGGCTGCATGAGAAACTAGGGCAGTTCAGGGTGGCCCGGTGTCCTTTCCAAGAACAAGTGTGGCATAGAGGGGCAGATGAGGCGCTCAAGGGAGAAAGAAAATAAAAACAAAACAAACAAGCAAGAAGGCAGGCCTGGGACTGGGACCAAAGGAGCTTTGTGGAAAACGCTGGCTTCGGCGAACTTCTGCAATTAACTTGTTTTCACTTGTTTAACACTCGCATTGCTCCGAAGGCAACTTGGTTTCCAAGTTCCCAAGCGGCAGCCCAGCGAAAGCCTAGCAGCTGGAGGAAACAAGGTTTCTGAGCTAGGGCAGAGAACTTGTGCCCCGGAGCCAGCGTCAGAAAGAGCCGCCGGAGAAGCAGGTGGAGAACTACCTGCCCAGGCACTCTGGCAGAGGGGCGCGCCCCGGTCCCTGTCCCTTCCCCAGGAACCTCCGTGGCCTGAAAGCTCTGTCCTCATCTCCGACCTGCACCTGCCCCACTCGGCCGGGACGCCGGGCTTCGGCCTGGGGGGGACGGGGGAGCGCTCGGAAGTTCTCTCTCCGCGCGCATCTTTGTTCTCTCCGGGGCGCGGCGGGGGGGACCCACGCGGGAGAGTGGGGCCGGGCGGCCTGGGCGCGGCTACCTTGCTGAGACCGAACTGGTCCACTTCGTCTGCGGGGATGCCGTAGTTGCCGATCAGAGGGTAGGTGAGCACTAGGATCTGGGCTTTGTAGGACGGGTCGGTCAGGGCCTCGGGGTAGCCGACCATGCCGGTCTGGAAGACTGCAAGAGAGAGGCGCTGGGGGCACGCGGGGCCCGAGCCGCGGGGGCTGCGCGGGGCCGGGCGGGCCC
>JAOXYA010000008.1:39859602-39880194 GCA_028565675.1 Sorex palustris | reverse complement strand
TAGTGAATGATTTGTTTTAAATTTTCCCAATTTTTTAGCAAAATTTTCTCATATGAAATCTACATAAAGTGCCCAAGGGGGTGAAGGAGGAGCGCGCCGAGCGAAGGGCACAGCCGGGCGCGCCAAGACGAGCCCGCGGACGCGCCGGACGCCCGCCCTGCCCGTCCCCTGGCGGCCGCCGTGCGGCGCGCGGACGACCCGGAGGTAGGCGCGGGCCGCCCGCCGCCCTCACGCGCGGCTCCTTTGCCTCCCCGGGGCGGGAGCGATGCTGATCCCGAGAGCGCGGGCACCTGCCTAGCCCTGGCCGGGACCGGAGGGAAGGCGGCATTGTCCCCGGGGCGGCCGCGGCGACAGGGGCCGGCGCGGAGCTCAGCGCGGCTCCTGCCAGCCGCCCCGCACTCGCGCCCCGCTCCCCTCCCAGGTACCTTCATCTGGGATCGCTGCAAATCCCCACTCCCAGGGACTCCTGAGCACAGGGTCTGGGATTTTTGTTCGCTTTGGGTTTTTTTTTTCATTCCTTTTTTTGGGGGGGGGAACACCCGTTGGTGCTCAGGGGTTACTCCTGGCTCTGCACTCAGGAGTCACTCCTGGGGGTGCAGTGCAGTCCAGGGGGGCGGGGAACCATCTCGGATCAGGGATCTGGGGTCCAGCAAACCTGGGTTGGCTGTGTGCAAGGCAAGCGCCCTACCTGCTCACCTATCCTTCTGGCCCCCGGTTTTGTTTGGGGGGGGGTGTTTGTTTTGGAGGCACCTGGTATTTGGGGTGTGCTTCCTCCCTGCTTGTTGATCTGGGCTGCCTGGGAGACACTACAGGTGGTGCTGAGGTTCCAACCTGGCCTGGAGCTTGCAAAGCCAGCTTAGCCCCTTGAGTTCTCTCTCCAGGCCCCAAGGGCAGATTTTGAAAGAATGGACCGGAGCTGCGGGCGGGATGGGAGGGGAGGGGATTGGCCCCTGCTGTGGCTTCCTTGCCTTTGCAAAGCCGGCAAAGCTCTCCCGAGTAATGGGTAACCAGAACGTGGTGGGGTGACCTCAGGGGACTGGGGCCGACCCTCATCAACCCTCATCGTGAGAGCGACCCTCATCGTGAGAGCGTTGTTTCCACCCTTTCACAGGCTCCTCCAGCCACTCTTTGTCAAGCCCCGTGTGTTAATGGGTTTCAGCTCTGCGTTTTGGCTCCCTCTTACTCAGAGAGCTGCTGAGCCCCAGGTGTAGGTCAGTGAAGGGTTTCTAGAATGGCACAATCCTGTCCTCGGACTCCTCGTTGGTGAAGGCTTTGTGGCGGCCTCAGCTTTCTCCTGTCTTCTCTCGCCTCTCACTCACCATCCTGCCAGCCCAGAGGCTTCCCCACACCGCCAGAAATCTGCCCGGAAGCCAGTTTAGCCCAGCCGTGGGGAGCCTCCTGTCCTGAACCTTCCCAGGCCCGTCTTCACAGAGACCTTCTGTCTTTCCCCAGCCCTGCGCGGATCCCTTTTACCATCACCCGTTCTTGCTTGCGCACAGAATACGTTGCTGCTCTTTTTCTCTGTCACCCCTGTCAGCTTCCCATCACCCCTGACGGAACAGTGGGCATCTGCCGGAAGAGAGGGAAATCTCAGATGTGGCGGTCTGGAAAGGCCTACGACATCTTCCAGTTACACCAGAGAGTTCTGTTGGGAATGTTGTTCCGGGGACCGTGTGATCCCAGCATTGCCAGGTCTGGTTCGCCTCTTCACCGGCCCCACGAGGGTCAGAGTTCAGGTTTGGTTTTGCAGGAGGCCCCGTCTTGCCAGCCAGACCATAGCCGCCCAAGAACGTAGTGTGAAGGAACCAGACGTCAAGTCAGGATGATCTTTCTCCCAGTGGGCAGGAACAGAGATCACTCGTATTAATATCTCTCTAAATTGGTTGAAATCTAAACTTTGCTCGCTGGATGGCTGACTACAGTTAATGTTCTCCTGCCCTGGAGTGGAGGACAGTGTGCCTGGGGAGAGGCTCATGGCATACCTTTCTCCCTTGGCCTGTCTTAATGCCAACTCTCACTTCTGCATCTCAGTTTCCTTAAGCCCTGGAGAGTATTCGTATAAAATCTGTCACCTGATGATCAGGCTGTTTAGAAAGCTAGAACTTTATTTATTTATTTATTGTCTGTTTGGGGGCCATACCCAGCAGTGGTCCGGTTTTATTCCTTTTCCTGTGCTTAGTCCTGGCTCTGCACTCAGGGGTCATTCCAGGGGCTCAGGGGACCATATGGGATGCCAGGGACTGAACCTGGGCTAGCCATGTGCTGAACAAGAGCCTGGCCTGCTTTATCGGCTCCAGCCCCTTGTGACTTCCTTCTTTATTCTTTATCACTACTCATGTTTACAAAGCATACAGCACGGGCCTGATGGGCTCACAGCATAGAAAGAATACCATAAGGCTATTTTGGCTTTCCCTGGTATATGTGTGTATATATATACATATATACATATATACATATACATATACATATATATATATATAATTTTGCCCAGGCCTGTAAACACTGCAGGGAGTAACCTCTAACGGAAAGCCCTGCGGGACAGACAAGGGCTTCATGGGGGCCACCACCGGCTCCAGGTCTGTCGCTTCTGACAGGGAGATGGTTTTTGGAGCAGCACATCAGAGCCCTTCCAAGGTGTAAACGCGAGGGCTATGCTAGGGACCACGGCCGGTTTGTCGACGTTCTGGTGTGTCAGTGAAGTTTGGACCGAGATGGAGTGAGCGCCGTCTGCACTCTGCAGAACCGCTGAGGAGACTGGCCAGGCGCTAGCCCCGGGGCAGTGAGCCGGGCTCCCGGTGGTCTAGCCGTGTCCCCTTCCTGGCCCTTTTCGCTTGTGGTTGGGATCACCAGGAACAGCACCTGCTGGGCTCGCACACAGTTTTGCTAGTGATAATTTTGGGAGGGTTACCACCACGCCACAGCGCTCAGGCAGGCTTGGGGTAGAGGGCAGCGCTGCGGAATCACTAATGGTGTGACGCTGTCGTTGCAGCATCCCAGTCCCAGAGGTCACCCTCTGCGGCCGTGTGGGCGGAACCAGGGTTCCGTTCTGTGGCCTCCTGCTGGGTGGCCTCCTGCTGGTAGGGTGGTATCTCACCACTGAGCTGGCCCATGCAGATGTTTGCAGCACAGGGCTGGGTGTAGCTTCGCAGCAGGGGCTGTGGGAGACCCCCGGTTCAGGCCCTGGCCCCCAGGAAGAGCATTTCCCCTTCATCTTGGGTTTCTCGGGCTTGCGGATCTCCCCAAAGTTGGGGCACACATGTGCCGGGCGCCTCCCCTTTATCTCAGGACCGTGGTTACTCCTCTGAGGGTGCCGGTTTCCTCTGCAGGAGTCAGAAAAGCAACTGGCCCGCCTTCCCTGGGCCCTGCCTGCCCGGTGCCAAGTGTGGCTCTGAGTGCCGCCTAATCCAGCCAGGAATGCCGCCGGGCTTCGCCCCTGCTCCCCACTGTTCCCGAGGCCTCGGGGCCTGAGCTGGGGTTTGGGGGCCGCCGAGAGATGGGGCCAGGACAAAATAGCCTCTGAGCTCCGCTCTGCGCCACTCCTCGGCCCGGGCCCTGGGAAGCAGGGGCGGGGCTGCCTCGGGGTAGGCGTCTCCCCAGAGGTTCAGGGCGGCCCTGTCTAGCTTCTGGCCCAGGCCCAGGCCCTGTCCCCGGCTCTAGCTCTTGCCCTCTGGTGTTTGGCCCCTCCTGGCACAGTCGAGGCCTCATGTTAGACACAGGTAGCTAGCGGGGTGGCAGGGAGCGGCAGGGCTCACCGGTGGTGATGGGGAGGAGTTTGAGAAACGGCGGGGGGCAGGGGGGGTGCTTGCTTTGCTCGTGGCTCACCCAGGTCCGATCCCGCCCACATCCCCTATGGTCTGAGCATAGCCCAGAGTAACTCCTGAGCATTGGCTGTGTCCACCTCCTCTCCCCCCAAGTAAAAGAAAAGCGCTCCCAGGGGATCAGGATATGGCTCGCTAGAGTATGAGGGCCTGGGTTCGAGCCCAGCACCCCACACAGGGAGGAAAAAGAGGAAAGAAAGACCCAGGGTCTGGGTGGTGTGGGATGCCCAGGGTGGGGTTTGGGGTGACCGTGGAGGTCCTCTCCCCTGCAGGGGGCCTCGTGAGGGGACGCGGTGGGGGGGTGAGGGTGGGAGGGGGTCGGCGGGATGGGGAAGAGCAGGCAGCCTTGGGCCTGCGGCGCTTCCCCACTGGGCCTTGGCGCCGACTGGGTCCTTCTGGCATCCTGCATCTTTGTGGCGGCTGGCCGGGGCCTGCGGGGCAGCAGGGGGCTTGAGGCTTTTGGGCTTGGACTGCATTTTCTTTGAGGGAGGAGACCTGAGCGTGCTCTCGCATTTCTTAGCCGTGTCCACTCCAAAGGCCAGCAGGCTCGTGCTCGTCCCCCTTCCCGCCTTCCCCTGCTCCTCTCTCCCTCTTCCCAGGACGCACGGGCCAGGGGGGGCGGGCGGCGGAGACGGGCCGGCCTGACCCGGAGTCGGTTCCTTTGCAGCAGCCCCTGGACAATGTCACTTGGCTGAAGACTGTGACACAGTGGCCAGGAGCCCAGTGGCCTCCACCCGCCCGCCTCTGTCCGCCCCGCCGAGAGGCCGCCCGCAGCCGAGGGACCGCAGGTAGCCGAAGGCCCCCGAGCGCAGAGCGATGAGCGTGGGGGGCCGCACCGACTCCCCCGTCCCCCCCCTCACGGACACCACCAGCCCGGTCTCGTCCTCCTTCTCCACCGTGGACTACGTGGTCTTCGTCCTGCTCCTGGTCCTGTCCCTCGCCATCGGCCTCTACCATGCGTGCCGGGGCTGGGGCCGGCACACCATGGGCCAGCTGCTGATGGCGGACCGCAAAATGGGCTGCCTGCCGGTGGCCCTGTCCCTGCTGGCCACCTTCCAGTCCGCCGTGGCCATCCTGGGGGTGCCGTCGGAGATCTACCGGTTCGGGACGCAGTACTGGTTCCTGGGCTGCTCGTACCTCCTGGGGCTGCTCATCCCTGCCCACGTCTTCATCCCCATTTTCTACCGCCTGCATCTCACCAGCGCCTACGAGGTGAGCGGGCACGGGGCCAGGGGAGGAGGGTGCCAGCCCAGCACCCCTGCCTGGTGTGGGGGACAGGGCCGCGTGGTGCAGTTACGAGTTCCGGGGGAAGTCAGGCGGTGGGGGTGGGGGCGGGAGGCGCCATCCGTCAATGGGAGCCAGGTACTGCTTCCAGGTTCCTGGGCTCCTTGCGGGGCTTGTCCTTAGGGGGGCATCGGGCTCGGGGCCTCGGGAGAGCCGTTGTGCGTGCGGCCCGGGCCCCAGCGCCTCCCCTCCCTCTGCTCCTTCCCAGTACCTGGAGCTGCGGTTCAACAAGGCCGTGAGGATGTGCGGCACCGTGACCTTCATCTTCCAGATGGTGAGTGGCGCGAGGCGGCGGAGCTGTTCCCAAGGGCGCTGTTGGGGCCACTGTCCCCCAGGCCCCTCCCCACGTGCCCCCTCCCCCCACTTCCCGCTCTAGCCTCGAGCCCAGATTTGGAAGGAGAGGAAGGAGGCGAGGGGAAGGCGTTGCTGGAGGATGTCCAGCTGGCCTCCCCCTTGCCCATCCTGCTCTCCCCCTCTCACGGCCCTTCTCCCCGGCAGGTGATCTACATGGGCGTGGTCCTCTACGCCCCGTCCCTGGCCCTCAATGCAGGTGAGAGGCCGCGGGCTCCTCCCCAGGCCCCCTGGGAAAAGGGCTGCGGGAGGGGCAGGCAGGAGCCTGGCTTCCACACCCGTGGCCGGTCTGCCCAGGCAAAGGAGCTTTGCCCCCCTCCTTGGAGAGATGAGCGAACATTGCTCCTCTGTTGTGGTTAATCACCACCTTTTGGTGGAGCCCCGTAAGTGGTCATGGCTGACATGGCGAATGATTGATTTCGTGGCGAATGATTGACGTCCGGTCTGGGGCTTCTGTGGGGGGTGCTGGTCCCTCCTCCCCCCCCCGGGGCTGTTCTGGCTGGCTTCCCCCCAACAGAGCCCCCACAAGGCAGGGCTGTGCCTTTTCTCTGTCTGCAGTCACTGGGTTTGACCTCTGGATGTCAGTGCTAACCCTGGGCATCGTGTGCACCATCTACACTGCTCTGGTGAGTGCTGAGAAGAGACGGAGGGGGTGGGGGTGGGGGAGGGGAAGGAAGGCGGAGGCGGGAGAGACTCTGAGACAGGAGGATGACGTGTCCTCGTGTCCTGGGGTGGCAGGCAGCTGGAGGTCTGCAGCTGCATGTGGGAACATTGCTGGCTGACATAGCCTGGTGGGAGGACACCCTGCAGTGAGGTGGTAGTTAGGGGGTTGGGATCCCACCAGAGAGATAGTACAGTGGGTAGCGCTTTTGCCTTGGACCCTTGGACCAGGCCAACCTGGGTTTGATCCCCGGCATCCCACCTGGTCCCCAAGCGCAGAAGTGATTCCCAAGCATCGCTGTGTGTGGCCCAAAACAACAAAAAATTTACCAGGAGATGGTTGAGGCCGAGTAAAATCAGTTTATTGACGAGTCCAGTGGCCGGACTGGCTCTTGGAGGCCTCCAGAGGTGACCCGAATAGCATTTGTCGGGGACACCGGCAATTTCTGGGCTGCTTCGGAGGAAAACTTTTATTTCTCAAATGAGTTATTCCAGGGAGGGAGCGAACATGGGTCAGGTACTCAATGTGTGGGAGAAAGTAAATTGTATGTAGAATATTCTAAGTCCCATAAAAATGATATAGATTTACAGAGTAATTTAAATTAACAATGAGGTGTTCTAAGCCAATCCGATAGAGACAATGAAATGTGAATAAAATAATTTTAGCTTACCTCAGGAAGGGTGTGATGTGGCCAGTTCTAGGAATTTTCGTGGCAGAGGCATAGAATGGATGTCTCGCTGGGCCAGATTCTTCCAGCAGGGGTACTGCAGCCCGTTCTAGGAACTGCAGGCAGAGTGGATGGGCCAGAGAGATAGTACAGGGTAGGGTGCTTGTCTTGCTTGCAGCTGCCCCAGGTTCGATCTCTGACACCCCACCTGGTCCCCGGAGCACTGCCAGGTGTGGCCCAAAAACAAAGCCACATAATGGAGCTGGTTATCATAGCAGGAAGAGTCCGTCTCGGTCTTCCTGGCCGTATGAAGTGGGGGCTTCCGCAGGGCCACCGTCGGGGGGCCTTTTCCTCGGGCGGTCTGACTGCCGGGCGCTCTCTCCCCGCAGGGAGGGCTGAAGGCTGTCATCTGGACAGACGTGTTCCAGACGCTCGTCATGTTCCTGGGCCAGCTCACCGTCATCATCGTGGGCTCGGCCAAGGTGGGCGGCCTGGGGCGTGTGTGGGAGGTGGCCTCCCAGCACGACCTCATCGCCGGGCTCGAGTGAGTACCTCGCTCCCTTGGGCCCACAGTGGCGTCTGGGGCGCAGGGCGGCGGCAGGTGGGCGGGGTGAGGGGGGGTTGTCCCTCACAGTGCCAGTTGCCCTGCCCGCCCCTGACCCCAGAGGAGGCGTCTGGGCCGGGCACTGACGGCGGCCTTTGCGCAGTCTCAACCCGGACCCCTTCGTGAGACACACTTTCTGGACGCTGGCGTTCGGGGGCGTCTTCATGATGCTGTCCCTGTACGGGGTCAACCAGGCGCAGGTGCAGCGGTACCTCAGCTCACGCACAGAGAAGGCAGCCGTGCTGTGAGTGCAGGTGGTGGGCGGGCGGGGGGGGGCTGTTGGGGAGGGGGCCGGGCCGTGGGTGACGCCCTCTCCCCCCCATCCCCGCAGGTCCTGCTACGCCGTGTTCCCCTGCCAGCAGGTGGTGCTGTGCATGGGCTGCCTCATCGGGCTGGTCATGTTTGCCTACTACCGCCAGTTCCCCATGAGCCCCCAGCAGGCGCAGGCGGCCCCCGACCAGGTGAGAGGGCCCTGGCCCACCCGGCTGCCCCCCTAAGATCAGTGCTGGGGGGCCGGAGAGATAGCACAGCGGGGAGGGCGTTTGCCTTGCACGCAGCCGACCCAGGTTTGATCCCCGGCATCCCATATGGTCCCCGAGCACCATGAGCCAGGAGTAACCCTGAGCATCGCCGGGTGTGACCCAAAAAGAAAGACCCGGGTTTGGGCGGGCGGGCAGAGGGGCGCACACAGCTCAGCTGGGTGCAGCGGTGCCCGGCTTCTCCGCTCCCTGGGGTCTGCCCCCTTCACATACCCCCCAGGTCCCCGCGCGTGGTGGGGTGCTGGCCCCGCCCCCAGGAGTCCGCGCCCCCCGTTCTGCCCGCAGTTTGTCCTGTACTTCGTGATGGACCTTCTGAAGGGGCTGCCGGGCTTGCCGGGGCTCTTCGTCGCCTGCCTGTTCAGCGGGTCCCTCAGGTAACTCCCCCGTCCCGTGGGCTGGCAGTGGCGGGGCCCCTTGTGCCCCCGCTCATCTGCGCCCCCTCTTCCTCCTTCCAGCACCATCTCCTCGGCTTTTAACTCGCTGGCGACTGTCACGATGGAGGACCTGATCCGACCGTGGTTCCCCGAGTTCTCTGAAGCCCGGGCCACCATGCTGTCCCGCGTCCTTGGTACGACCGTTGTGCCTGACAGCTGGGGGGGCAGACTCCCCGTGCTCAGGGGGCCGGGGTGGGCTCCCGGGGCAACCCCCGCCCTCCTTCCTCCCTGGCTGCCACGGTGACTCACATACCCTCCCTCCTTCCTGCCTCTCGCAGCGTTCAGCTACGGACTGCTGTGCCTGGGCATGGCCTACCTCTCCTCCCACATGGGCCCGGTGCTGCAGGTATGGGGGGCTGGGGGCCGATGACCCCTGGCCTGGTGGCACTGGCCCAGTGGCCTCGGGCGGGGGCCCAGAAGGGTTGCTGCCCGGCCTGGGGTGCTGGGGCCACAGGAATGTCAGGCATGCGCTTTCAGCCTGCGGGCTGTCCCCGGAGGGGTCGGTTGGGGCAGGAAAGGGACGGAGGGCACGGCCCAGGGGCCACCCACCTGGGACCAGTGGCAGCGGCAGAAGGCCCCGGGTGGTTCCAGGGCCCCGGCCCCGCCCCGCCTCCCCGCTCAGGCCGCCTCTGTCGCCCACCCGCCCTGCAGGCTGCCATCAGCATCTTTGGCATGGTCGGGGGCCCGCTGCTCGGACTTTTCTGCCTGGGCATGTTCTTCCCGTGTGCCAACCCTCCTGTGAGTGGGGCCCGCAGTGGTCACGGGTGGGGAAGCAGGGGGTGCAGGCGAGTGTGGGCGGCCCCATAACGGCGGTCCTGGGCGGCGTCTGTGCAGGGCGCCATCGTGGGCCTGCTGGCCGGCCTCGTCATGGCCTTCTGGATCGGCATCGGGAGCATCGTGGCCCACATGGGCTCCAGCGGGGCCCCCACACTCCCCAACGCCACCAGCCTCCCACTGCCCGGCAACCTGACCGCCGTCACCATGACCACCCTGATGCCCACCACCAGCCAGCCCAGGTGAGTCTCCCGGCCCCAGGCAGGCGGGGAGGATGGGGTGGGGCGGGGTGGGGTGAGCAGGGCTGCAGCTCCCTGCACCCCCTCTCCCCGCAGGCCCACGGGGCTGCAGCGCTTCTACGACCTGTCCTACATGTGGTACAGCGCCCACAACTCCACCACCGTCATCCTGGTGGGCCTGGCCGTCAGCCTGCTCACGGGTGAGTCCCGGGACTGGCGGGGAGAGCTGCAGGGGTCTTCGAGCTCCACGGGGTTGCAGGGCCCCTGGAAAGAGACTCAGTAGCACATCTGCCTTCAGGGGGGATGCGGGGCCGCACCTTGAACCCCCGGACCATCTACCCGGTGTGGCCCCGCCTCCGGGCCCTCCTGTCCTGTCAGAAGAAACTCCACTGCGGAGACTGCGTCCAGGAGGTACCGAGCTCCGGGTGGCCCTGGGCAGCGCGTCTCTGCCCTTCCTCTCCCCCGCCCCCAGGGCCGGTCTCCCTCCTTGGCGGGACCCCTCAGCCCCGTGTCCTCCGTCCACCCCAGGACCTCTCCATGGACAGTGCCATGTTCCCCGAAAAGACGAGTAACGGGACGCTGCAGGACAGCGGCAAGAAGGAGCCTGTGACCCGGGCCCCCGCGAGCGCCGCGGGCCAGCCGGGCAGCAGCCCCACCTTCGTCCTCCAGGAGACCTCACTGTGACGGGGACGGGCCGCCACTGCGTCTGCAGCCCCGGGACAAGCCTGCCGCGGGCAGCGCGGGGCTGGCTCTGCCTGTCCTGGCTGGCGCCAGCTGCCCGGGCCTCCGTGGCTCCCTGTCTTCCCCACGGACACACTGTCAGCCCCCAGGGTGGTGGGATCCCGCTGGTGTCTGTGACACCCAGGCCCCTCCCTGTCTGTCTACCTCCGTTCCCGAGAGGGGGGCCTGGGGTCCCCAAGAGGCCTTCGGGACAGGCAGGCGCACCCAGCTCCTTGGCGGCCGCCGGGGCACTGGCCGGCCACCCCCTCCTCCGTGCCTGTGTCCCGCAGCCTCCTGCCCACACGCCCTTGTTCCTGGGGAATAAACACTGCTGTGGGTTGGAGCCGCCGGCTTGTGTTACTTCACCCCCGCGCGCCCCTGGGGAGGGTTGGACCCTCCGGACACACGGGCTGCGCCCTTGCCGGGCCATCTGTCCCCCATGGGTTAGGAGCACCCACAGTCCAGGCAGCCCTCCAAGAACCCGCGGCTCCGCCCCCCCGCTCCCCTCTGGGGCTCTCCTCCAAGGCCCGTGCTCCCTGCGGTCCCCAGGTGGGAGCGAGGCTGGCTCCCTTGGCAGACCCAGGCTGCCCGCCACCCTAGGTCCGGGGCTCGCAAGGGCTCCCCACTTAGGTGCTCTCCTTCCCCACACCTCAGATCTGGGCCCGAGCGGAGGGAATCTGAATTCTCTTTGACGTTCACACGGCCCCCGCTTCCCACCCTGTGGTCACGGCCACAACCTGGGTCTCCCCCTGCACCCCAGGACCAGAGCTGCCGTGTGTGTCCCCCCAAGCCCAGCCGTCCAGGAGTCTCGACATTCTCACACACAGGCACCCCTCGTGCGAGACAGGGAGTGTCACCAGGCTCCCAAGGCTGCTGAGTCGTTCCCGGGATGCTGACGGGCCTGGCAGGATCCCCCAGGCACCAGTGCCTCACCCCAGGGGCACGGCGGCGCCCTTCCAGGCCACAGCGCGGCCAGCCAGGAGACTCAGTTTCCCTGCTGAGCAGATGGGTCACTGCTGGGCGCTGCGCCCAGGCTGGCCCTACATGGTGCTCTTTCAGTGTCGCGGGCTCCCGGCGTCCAGTGCTGCTGTCGGCGCAGGCCTCTGGGAGTCTGTACTCGAGTGTCCCGGCCCCGGCCCACCTCACTGAGCGGCACCCCACTCTGCCTCGTCCTGTCCCTCAGGCAGCTGGACTGCACATCACTCTGGATGAACTGGGGATAGCCCCAACACTGAGCCTAACACTTGAGCACAGGTTGTCTGAAGCCCATGAAAGATGGGGGTGGCCTGCCACTCCCCAAAAGATGCTGGTGGCTGCTCGCTTCCCTCTCTCATTTCTGCGTTGGGGGAGGGTGCATATTCAGCCATGCTCGGGGCTTACTCCGGCTCTGCGCTCAGGGATCATTCCCTGCGAGGTTGGGGGCTGTGTGGCATACTTTGACCGAACTCAGGAGGCCTACATGCCAGGCCAGCATCCCACCAGCTGTGCTCTCTCCAGCCCCACAGTTTTCATGCGTTTTGGTTCGTGACTCACACCTGGCAGTGCTCAGGGATCCTGCCTGGTGGTGTCTGGAGGCCATGTGGGATGCCGGGGATCGAGCCCAAGTCAGCCACAGGCAGGGCAAGCGCCCTACCGGGGGTACTATCACTCCAGCAGGAATTGGCTGGTCTCGGGGGCGCTCCTGCTCCTGCCCGCACCGGGCCCCATCCTGCTGCCCCCCAGGCCTCTCGGCCCTCTCCTGGCCCCCACCCCACAGAGTGAGGGCACCGGCCCTCTCCTGCCTCTCCTCTCGGGCCCTCCCTGACTCCTGACCACCCAGACCCCAGACCCCAGCCCAGCCCACCCCAAGCCTGCTGCACTCACCGCACACGTTGGAGACAAGACAAGCCAAGGCCGCGGTGGCTCCCAGTTGGGCCTTAACCCTTGGCTGCTCTGGAAGTTTCTCCCAGAGAAGGTCTTGAGTTCAGCATAACAACTGAGCACTGTGAGACCATGAGGCGAGGCTGCCCAGGGGAGACCGATCTCCTGTCTCCAAGCGAGTGTGGACACAGGAGTCTGGCCAAAGAGCCAGACACAGAACTGTCCAGAGCCCTGAGATCCAGCCTGCCTTGTTTTTGCTGGAGGGTTCAAGCTTTAAAATAGAAACCCAAGAAGATTCTAACTAACCTTGCAGGGGGAGATTCACTTTTCTTCTCCTCCAGTCTGTGGGAATCAGATTGACTCTCAGCAGGCTCTTCAAACCCAGACCTTTTCTTTTCTTTTTTTTTTTCAATTTTTTCAATTTTTTTATTTTCCAAATATTTTTTATTTTTAGGTAAATAGAAACATGAAAAAGGACAATGCTCAATTGAGAAACTTTAAGGTTCTGCTCAGTTTTACTGCTTTTTCAAAAAAATTAATTTATTTTAAATTTTATTGAATCACTGTGAGATAGTTAACAAGCTTTCATGTTTGGGTTACAATCACACAATGATCAAACACCCATCCCTCCACCAGTGCACATTCCCGACCACCAATATCCCCAGTATACCCTCCCTTTCCCACCCTCCCCCTGCCTCCATGGAAGACAATATTCCCCATAATCTCTCTTTACTTTTAGGTATTATGGTTTGCAATACAGACACTGAGAGGTTGTCATGTTTGGTCCTTTATGTACTTTCTGCACATATCTCCTATCCCGACTGAAGAAAATGATTTTTCTTGACTTTAGTGCTGGGCAGATTTTTCTAGTTTGATGTTATAAAACTGATAGCATATATCCTTTTAATGTCTATTTTTAAAGCGAATGTTTCACTATTAAGCATGATAATTTTGTATTGAACATTACCAATGTAAGTAATGTTTCCAGCTCTGTAATTACTTATGAAAATTTCAGGAGTCGAGGTTTATATACCTCTATTAAAATGATCATGGTTTGATATTTCATTCACTTAATTAACTCTTAACTAATTATTGTTAATTAACTTTTAATTAAATATTTTATAATTAATTATTTCACTTACTTAACAATCGGATTGGAGTGATAGCACAGCGGTAGGGCATTTGCCTTGCGCGCAGCCAGCCCTGCTGAGTCAGGTTCAATTCCTCTGTCCCTCTTGGACAGCCTGGCAAGCTACCAAGAATATTCAATATGCCAAACATAGTAACAAGAAGTATCACAGTGAAGATGTTACTGGGCCCACATTGAGCAAATCAGTGAACACGGGAGGACACTGTGGACTTAACATTCAATTAATTAACTCTTCCAGTATTCCTTTGATCAATTGCATCTACATATGATATAGTATTATTTATATTATTTTTACAATGTTACCTGCAGACAAGGATTTTATCATTTGTATCTCTGCATATTCTATTGCATTCAAAATAGCTGCATCATAGATAATAGATAACACCTATTATCTTACATAACTGATACAATGGAATATAAATACCTCAAATCTATCTGATATCAAATTTATTTAATATCAAATTATTTGAAATTTCTAAAGTAGCAAATAAATTTCAAAAGAAGTTTTCAAGCTCCTTCTGATTCATATTCTCTAATTCACTCACTTAAAATTCAAAGTATATACTATATGTCAGGAAGGATGATAATTTTGAATGAAGAACACTAAAGAGAGGTAATTTTTTTTCTGAGAATCAGTGAGGCATATATAAAATGACATGCCAGCTGCTAAATTTTGGTTCAACAGACAAAATTTTAATGGGCCAATAGGCAGGACCTCACTAAACATGACTGTGCAATTATGGAGTGTCTCATCAATTCTACTGGAGTGTGTGTGTGAAGCCGCAGAAAGAGGCTTTAGCACTTAACTTTGTGCAATAATATTATTGTACTCACCAGAATTCAAACACATAGATACAGCATAAATTTTCAAGAAATAAGTAATTGTGGCCATCATATTATACTAGATGTATCATATTATACTATAAGTACTATGTGATATATTATACTATATTATAACACTTAACTGTATGCAATAACATTGTACTCATCAGAATTCAACGAAATTTATACAAGTTTTCAAGAAATAATTGTGGTTATTATGTATAATACTAGATGTTATATAGTGTGGCCTAACCCCTTCACCTGATAAACTTCAAAAATTACATTGATTAAAAACTCAAATGAAACAAGGACCAGAAGGACTGGTCCCCAGTTGGAAGTTTGCTACAAGTGGTGGGGTGAGGGAGGGTAGTTAGGATAGAAAAGTCCACTATGACAGTGATAGCTGGAAATGATCACTTTGGACAAGAACTGAGTGCTGACAGGAGGGAAAGAGATAAACATGACAACCTTTTACTACCTGTATTGCAAACCATAATACTGAGAGAAAATGTATGTGTGTGTAAGAGAGAGCAAAAGAGATAGGGAGAGGGGGAGAGAGAAGTGTCTGCTACAGAAGAAGGCTGGTGCAAGGGTGGCAAATGGGACGTTGGTGGGTGAAAATGTACTCTGCTAAAGGGACAGGTGTTGGAACATTGTATGACTGAAATCCAGTCATGAACAACTTTCTAACCGTGTATTTCACTTTGATTCAATAAAAACATTCTTAAAAGTAAATTTACGAGGCATATACTGAAAGCCCTAGCTTCAAAGCAAAAATACTAATGCATGATCAAGCTAAGTTAGGATCCCTGGCAAGCTCGGTGCTACAGGAAACCTAATTACATCAATGATACCAAACCATGGTGGCTGATAGGATGCACTACTCAAGTTTTACGAACACAAAAAACAAAATTAAACAGGCATTTATGTCATTTGCCTATGATCACAAGGATATAATATTCCTGCACCGACAAAATTGATTCTATTATCTTATTGTCTTTATCTATCTTCAAAAGAAATCTTATCCTAATACAATAATTAACTTTTAAATAAAAAAATCAAATACATACTTAGTAATAAGAAAACTTTAAAACTTCGTTGAGAGAGGTATTCTTTGATTTCCAGCAGGCTTAAAATCTTTTCACAGTGCAAAGAGATATTCTTTTAGTCATTTTCAACCATTCCTAGAATTCATTTTTACAAGTTTTATGGTTCAGGTCATTTCGAAGCTGTTTTTGCACAATAGCTGCTTAAATCTGTGGCTCTTACAATAACTTTGCCTCCCTTTGTGCTGATTGTGGACGCCCTGTTGGCATTTCCTATTTGTTCTTCAATCTACAAAGGTCAGCCTACTGAGATGTCTGCTAGAGAAACGAACCTCACCCTTCATTCGGCAATGAATCATTTTCTATGTGTGATTGTTCACATTTTTATTAAGAGAACTTTATTTTTTGAAGCCGCATAGGATTTTTTTTCACACAGATACACTTAGTGCTTTCCTGTAAAATCACATATTTCTCCAACTCAATTCATGTAATTTTTCTCTTGAATCGTTTCACTTACTCCCAACATATATCCCATATGTAATTCCAGTTTTAAAGCTTACGCTTAGTCATTTATTTCACATATCAATTTATGTCTATAATCTCGATTTTTTTGCTCTTTCCATTTAACCTGCCTTATTGTGCTTATTTCCCCGATTCTCTCCCCCAATTTTCCCCTCATGCCTCTTTCTTATTGCCCTCAGTTCAGTCAGGCTGCTCTAACCTCCCATTCATAAAGTTATTAGTAGAATCCTCATTAACCTGAGCCTAAGAGGAATTTTTTCATTCTTATGATTTCCTCAGGAAGAGTTTGATATGTGCAAAACGGCAAATAGTCCTTGACTGTTTCTTTTTGAAGTGTGTGCAGGAATTAAAGTCTTTGGGGGGGTGGGGTGGGGGGAAGGGGTGAAGGTTCAGTTGCTGGAGGGCTGCCTTCCCAGCTTGAGGTTGTGAGTTTGACTGACCCTGCCTGCTGCCCAGGTGTACCAGGTCAGTGGTTTATGCAGAGACCTCTGGGACTGCCAACAGAGGTAATTTCTGGCTACACTGTAGCCAAGTGGGTCCAAGCACCATCAGTAAAGGATGTGACCCTTGGTGTGCTCTCCAGCCAGAAAGGGAAGTGAGCACTGAGTCAGGAGTGCTAACTCTGGCGAGGCCTGTGTGGGCAGTGACCCCTGACAGCCACCACATGCTGAATGTGTGTGGGCACAAGTCAGGGAGCATGAGATCTGGTCAGTGTCCATAAAATGACCACAGGCCTTGGGGAGCCCCGCAACCAAATGTGCATGCCGTGTGTGTGTGTGTGTGTGTGTGTGTGTGTGTGTGTGAGCAACAGCAGGAAGGGTAGAAAGAGTAAAATAAAATTCTATCAATTTGCTCGCAACCGTTTTTTCCTTTAACATGTTTGTATCTATAACTCAGTTCAAATGTTAGTTCAAAGGCTGTGGCTTAGGAAATGGGATGGCACCAGAGGTAGTGAGCTGTGGTGAAATAGAGGCTGCTCAGAGAGAATTAGTTCAGTCTATCCTCTAAGATGTTTTTAGTTTAGCAGACGGTGACTAGAACTATTAAAGCAGATACAATGCTGAGCTGTACAGAAATGCCATAAAGAATTGAACGAACTAATAATAAGCCCGTGGATAGGGACCTGCTCCAAACTGCAGGATGGCAGGAGAAATTTTATGTGGGTTTTATGCAACACTTGGGTTATGCCTGAACGAAGGTGGGATTCTGACTGGCAGGAAATAAACTATCAGGAAAGATTCAGAGCCCAGACGTCGTGGGGTCTAAGAAGACAGCACTTATTCCGAAGGCAGGAAAGGGTTGGGGAGAAGCTTGGAAGCAATGGAAAAATGACCCAGTTAGGAGACCTGCATGAAAACCAAATTTTTTCTCTTCCATCAGTCCTAGCCATGAAGTTTTAACTTGTCTGAAAGTTTGAATAAAGATGTAGTCGTTGAACTTTTTTTCCTCCTGCTGACGAATAAAGAAGAGTTTTAATAAGAATCCAAGAGTCCATGCTGTTAACTGAGGGGGGAAAAGGAGGCCAAGCTTTTGGACACATTTTAATCCCTCTCAGGAGTGCATGGGAAAGGTGCCCTGATAGGGGGTTAGGAAAAGGAACATATGCAAAAAGAGGTGAGCAGGAAGAGAAGAAAGTTTATCTTCCCGTCTGAGTGTCCATCCAGCATGTGGAACAGAAAGGAACGTCCAAGGAATTTGATGTTTTATGTCTATGTACATTTGTGTACGTGTGTTCAGGTTTTCAGGTATGCCTGGAATTGGCCCTTTAGAATTGCTTCAACTAGGAACCACTGTGGCTTTGTCACCACCTGGTGACAGGTTGCTATAATATTATATTTGTTTATCAAGTATTAGTTTCAAATTTTTTTATTTGGCGAACAAAACCAGCATCATCACACATAGGAGAGTGGAGTTGGCAATCAGTAGACTGGGCCTTCCTGTCACTGGTGGAGCTTGAAGGCAGAGCAACCCTAATTTAACATGACATCCTTGCTGTAAGGCTGGAGTTCTACTTTCATTGTCAAATTTTCTTCCACCGTGACAAATTTTCAAGGCAGAAATGGGGGTTACAGGGCTACAGAGAGTATGATTCTTCTGGTAAGTCATTAAGAACCAGGTTGGAAAGGTGACACAGACAAGATAAAGTAATGCAGAGCAGAGTGACATCAGCAGTCATTTCTGCTCTGGTTTGACTTTTGTTGGCAAGAGGAAGTGATTACCATGACCGTATGGGGAAAGCAGATTCATCAGGAAGCCGACTGGAGCTGATCATGGACAAGGTTGGCCGTTGCAGGGGCTCCCAAGAGCCTGGACATAGCAGTGCATGAGCATGAGCAAGTGAGATGGGCAGGCAGTGCACAAGATGAACCTGGTGCCCTCCTAATTCTCATAGAGTCATATTTAATGCTATTCACCTTATATTTTAGTTACAAACTTCAATGTCTTTTACTCATGACTGGGATGTAAATTATTGGGGTGGGGTTGAAGTCATAGTACAGTGGGCATGGCACATGCGTAGCATGTCCCTAACTTGAGTTCAGTCCCTAGCACCTACATAGTCCCCTGAGCCCACCAGGAGTGACTCCAAAGTGCAGAGGGAGGGCTGGGCCCTCCAAACCAAACATTTTTAAAGGATTATAAATTATTACAGAGCAAATGATTTTCACATTCCCTTTTTATTTCCTTTATGATCAGATACAGTGTTAGATATTTATTAACTTATTGGGAAATATATGTTAGAATCAAGAATGGTATCAAAGGAAAAGTCAGAGAAGGACAAACTATACAGGTCCTATTTAATAGCAAAATGAAAAATATTCACTCACCTACCCTTGACCTTTCAAAGATAAAGAAACTTGTTTTTTGATAAAAAAAAAAGATAGGCATAAGTGACAGGGAGACCTTTATTCAAGGTTTAATCACTATTAATTAGCATTAATTAGATAATGCCATTCTAATGGCAAAAGGTGACTTGCACTTTATATATTCATTAAACATGTGATTGTGTCAATCACTGCACATAAAAACACCTTATAAATGACCCACATATAATTTGAAACTTGCATGACTGGTATCTATTTCTCTCTCCAGGAGAAAGTGATAGGCAAAAGCAAGGAGAAATCTCAAAATCTACTGTCAGTGTGCAAGGACTCCTCAGGACCAATGGTAAGCCTGAGCTTGTCAAAAAACCTACAATCCCAAATAGAAACAGTTTCCTGTCCTCTCTCCTTAAGGCATAATTTCCACCCTCACCTGTGTTTTATATTTCACTACAGTAAGCAAAAAACTACAAAGGGATGAAAAGTCCATTGTTGCAAACAGCAGTTCGCGCTTACCCCCAGATATTACCACATTGGGGCTGGAGCGATAACACATCAGGTAGGGCGTTTGCCTTGCACGAGGGCGACCCCGGTTCGATTCCTAGCATTCCATATGGTTCCCTGAGCACTGCCAGGAGTAACCACTGTGCATTGCTGGGTTTTACCCAAAAAGCATATATATATATATATATATATTACAACTTTAGTTTCACACATAAATTTAAAACAATTGCAACAAGCAAAGATAATTGTGGCAAAATAAACATATATATATATATTATCATGTACCTACTACCTGGACACTGGTCATTTGAAAGCCACAGTTCCGCCTTTGCTAGCAAGAAACAATGAGACTTTGATAATGAGTGTCAATATCCATCTAGAATATTATTAATGAAGTTCACGTACTAATTTCATCTCATAAGTAATGGAAAAGGGGGAAATGTGAAAATAGTTTATGCAGATAAAAATGTGTTTTCCTTTGAGGAGGTCACAATTGGGAACGATACAAGGCAGAATCCTTGTCATTGAAATAACCAGAAAAGAGACGCCTTCACCCATCTGCTTCAGAGATGATTATTAATTGTTTACATAGGTCTGTGGATTGGAAGACATTCCAGGAATCTCTGAATATAACTTCCAAAGGAAGATTCTATTGTACAACTTTAGTTTCACACATAAATTTAAAACAATTGCAAGAAGCAAAGATAATTGTGGCAAAAATCTTTAAAAGCAAAAATCGTGCAGTATGTAATCGAAAGAAAATGGACTTTTTATAACATTATTGTAAGATATATAAGATCAGCTCCCACAAATTGGTTCTTATTAAAAACCTGAGGAACTGCTAATGAAAATACACTCCATTTATTAAGACTATATTAGCTAATAATCCTTACCATATTTTTCTTTAATATATAAGAACAAGCGGTGGCCATTATCAAAATCATATTTTATTTTATAAACAAATTAATCTATGGCATTTGCCTTGCCACCACTATCAAGAAAATAGATTAATAAAGCTTCCTCCTCTAACAGGTAAACAAAGACAGAATGAGCTGCCTGTACTACCGAAAGGCCTGTACTGAGTAAATGTAACAATTTACCCAATTCTGTTGATCCCATGCTACGTTGGGTGTCAGATGCTGGGAAACAGTTTTCCCCCAATGGTGCCTGGACATGCTGCACACCAGGTCCTGGCAGACTTGGGGCAAAGGATGACGGGTGTGTGGAGAAACATTCTCTGGGAGCAGCTGATGGCTGTTCACTTTATTGCCACTTTATTGTTTTATAGAGGGACTCGGCTTACAAGAAGGTCAAATCACATTAAGGTCAGTATTATTGGCCTATCACTTCTCCTACTCTGCTTTGACCCGTCCAATCCCAATCAAGACTAGCTGCTGCAGTTAGGATGACTTGCTAGGCATACGTGACAGTTTCTGTATCTAGGGCTCGTGTGAGTAGGAGGTTGAGTGAAGCTCAAGGCCGAACACCTGGTGCTGGATGACACCCTGTTCTTGCGAACTTTGCCCAGATACTACCTCTTTTGAGGCTTTGCTTCAGGGCTGCTTAGAAAGGTTGGGTCTTCAGCAATACCACTCCTGGGAATATATCTCAGAGAGGCAAAAAATATAGTAGAAGTAACATCTGCACTTGTTTGTTCATTGCAGCACTCTTCACAATAGTCAGAATCTGGAAAAAACCTGAGTGTCTGAGAACAGATGACTGGTTAAAGAAACTTTGGTACATCTACACAATGGAATACTATGCAGCTGTTAGAAAAG
>JAOXYA010000008.1:39831250-39844142 GCA_028565675.1 Sorex palustris | reverse complement strand
CTCTCTCTCTCTCTCTCACACACACACACACACACACACACAGGATGCCCCAGCTCTCCCCTCAATTGGGTCCAGCTGCGGGAACAGTACCGGTGACCCCTAGAAAGCCCTGGATCCCTCCGGCAGAAATGCCTCCCTGGGACTAAATAGTCACATGTAAGTGCTTCTCAAGAGTAAGTCTACTAAGTAACAAGCAGAGTAAATCTAACAAGTAACAAGGACCGCTGCTACTTCTGAACCCACCGCCCTGTGTGTCTGTGGACTCTGGCACCAGGAGAAAGTGGTCAGAACCCAATGTGCCTGCCGCGTGCCTCATCCAGGGCTCCCCACGGTGCCTGCAGAGCCAGCGAGCCCAAGGCCACGAGGCCACGGCCCCGCTGGAACGTGGTTTCCTGCTCCACACGCTGCAGCCCGGGCTGGGGAGTGCCCTCAGGGTCTCATAAAGATGCAGATGACCCCGCCAATTAGGAGGCAAAGCCTGAGAGACACGTGCCGCCTGCCTGCCTGCCTGTCACCAAGCCGCCCGCCCCCGCACCACTCTCTCCTAGGAAATCACCTGCTCTCCCACGCTGGGCTGAACCCGGGGTAAAACTGGCCGATGGTCCTGCCCTGGGCACTGGCTAACTGAGCGGCGAGAAAGCCCAGGCTTCGTTATTAAGAGCCTCAGTTCTCTCCCCAGCTGGGAGGGAAGGACACAGGGGTCCCGCCTCGCTGCAGGGGGGAGGGGGCCCTAGCTCCGCTACCCGTCAGCGACCAGAGGTCTCTACCTGCTGTCCGCGTCCTCCTCCGGGTACTTGTCCACCACGTTGATGATGTCCAGCACCACCAGTCCCACACACAGGATCTGTTTGTTTTCCATGGGGTTGCTCCACACCTTGCTGCCGCCCAGCTGAGTGTCCTCCGAGCTCCTGGCCTTTTATCCCAGACCCTAGTGCCCGGGCTCCAGCGGGCTGCCCTGGCCCCTCCTCCACGACCCGTGCTGCTGCTGCTCCTCCTCCTCCTCCAAGCAGCCGCCGGGACAGCTCAGGGGGCAGAGGGGCGAGGGAAACACGCCTAGGACGAGGCGGCGGCGCCACCCAGCACTTAATCACGCCTCCCACTTCCCGGCCTCAGTTTCCCCCTTTGTCAGACGGACTCGGGTCTAGCACTGACAGCCACGCACGGAGGAAGGGCAGGAAGTACACGACCTCGGGCCGCCCTCGCCGACACCTGCGGCCCGGGCTCCCGGCGCGACGCCCGAGCTGAACAGCTGGTGGCGGCAGCAGCGCCCCGCGACCCCCCAGGACCCGTCCCAGGCCCGCCCCAGGCCCGCCCCAGGCGCCCAGGCCCCGCCTCCAACGCGGAGCCGCCGCCAGGTGGGCCGCCGGGGTCACGTGACGGGAGCCGCGGCCGGGAGGGGCGTGGGGCTCGCTCCCCAGCGCCCCCTGGCGGGCTCCGGCGGAAGGGGCGCGTTCGGGGCTCGGGCTGCAACCCCGGTGCTCCAGCTCCCATGCACTCACGTCTACCACGCACACACGCAGCCTACGGCTGTTGATTTTTTTTTTTGTAGAAAAAAACCCAAGTGTCTTTATTCCTGGAATAGTTTGGTACGGCGGAGGAGTTCTCGGCAGAGCCCGGGCGGCCTAGCATCAGCCCAGCGCGCCCGACCGGGAGGGAGCAAAGGCTGAGAAGGTGCGCCCCTCGGCAGTGCAAGTCCAGCAGGGGCTGGCCATCGGGCCGACAGTCTGGACCGAGGGATACGAGTGCCGAGCCCGCAGCGCTCCGCTCGCCTGCTGCGGGGGCCCGGCCCCGTCTACAACTGCTCCAGCTCCAGGTCCCCGTAGAGCAGGGCTCCGCTGAAGATGGTCAGCGGCTCCTCTGAGTGCGCCAGCTGCCCCGTGACCAGGTCGATGCACACCGTGTCCCCGGCCTGCAGCGGCAGGATGAGGCTGAAGACGCCCAGCGCGCCCGGACTGGGCTGGCTCTCGGCCACCGGCTTGTTCTCCAGGCCCTCGGGCTCGTAGCCCCCCGAGTCTATACGGGCCACGCCCAGGTTGGAGCGGGACAGCACGGCCTCCACTTTCTCGTGCCGGTGCCCGGTCAGCACCGCGCTCAGCAAGTAGCGTCCGGCCACCGGCGCGGTGAACACACCTAGGAGCAAGGCAGTGGTCAGTGGCAGAGGCCAGGCAGGCTCTGCGAAGCCCGTCCCAGAGCTGGGTGGGAGGGACCCATACCCAGGAGGTCAGGGACTGGGGGTGGAGGGTATCCCCATGCTCAGGCTGTGCGGAGCAGTGGGTGATCATCCGGGAAGGGAGAGAAACAGGAGCCAAGAAGGCAAGATGGGCCCCGGTGGCCCCCAGCCCAGGCGTACCAGTGGCGGGATCGTAGTAGCCTCCGTCGTTGAGCAGGACTCTGTCGAAGGGCACAGTGCCCGGCTCAGACCGGGGCAGGCTGAGGGCAGCTGAAAAGGCCACCCGGGGCCCAGAGATGGCTGGTGCACCCTCCACTCCTGTGGGGTGAAGCAGGGTGAGTGTGGGGGTCCCCAACAGGGGTGCCCAGCCTCCTTCCCGCCCATCTTCACCAGCTGCCAGCCCATTCTCCTTCCTCAGCCTCCGATGAGAGGTACTTACCCTGCTCCCCTTGGGGCCCTGTGGGAGGAGGAAGGGGTCAGAGTCAGAGGTGGCTCCCTCTGCACTAGGTGCTATGCAGACCGCAAAGGGGCCCCCCCAGGGTTGGAGAAACTTGGGGGCCATCAGCCCCACTGCCACCTCTCACACCTTATACAACCCTGGTGGGCTCAGCCGGGGTATTGTTTTGATTTGGGGTCACACCGGGCGGTGCTCAGGGCTTTCTCCTGGCTCTGCTCAGGGATGACTCCTGGCAGAGCTCTAGGGACCTTATGGGTGCTCCAAATTGAATCTGGGTTGGGGCATGCCAGGCAAATGCTGTCCCTTCGTGCTATTACTTCTGAACCTGAGTCTTCAACATCACCCAGCCCAGCCCCTAGGGGTGGGGCAACTACCGCCCAGAAATCCGCTCCTTTCCCCCACTTCTCTGTGGAGACCAGAGTGATCCCATGAGCCTGGACTGCCCTGGGGGGTGGACAATAAACTAGGCAGTAGCCAGGATCTCAGCCCACGTACCCGGCAGCCCAACAGGGCCCTGCTGTCCATCCTTGCCGGGCGATCCTGGAGGTCCGGCAGGCCCTGGGGGTCCCTGAAGTCCCGGAGGCCCTGGGGGCCCAGCCACACCTGCAGGCCCTGCAGTGACAAAGCTAAGCTGATGGGGAGCCAGACAGAAGTTTCTAGAAGGGGATAGGGATGGATGGGAGAGGCTGTTCCCCCGGCCTCCCGCTGCTCTGCTGGGCACCGGGCTGGCAGAGCAGCACCCCACCTCCACCCACAGGCCTCCTGGGGCGTCCAAAGCAAAGCCATTGGGTGTATATACAGCTCATGCCAGGCAGCGCAAGAAGGAGGCAGCAGAGGTGCTGGAGAGAAAAAGGGCCCGGTAGGGGAGCAGCCGCCCTCACCAGTGAGGTCCTGGAGGCTGAGCTGGTGCAGCCGGTCCTCCAGCAGCTGCACGGAGCTGTTGAGGGCGCCCAGCCGGCGGCCCAGGCCCGCCTGCCCCCCGAGCAGCTTCTCCAGCAGGGCCGCCTGCGTGTGGCTGCTGCTGTTGGCTTCACGCAGCCCTGCCCAGAGCCCGGCCACGTGTCTGGAGAGGCCTTCGCGCAGGCCCTGCAGTCCCCCGGCCACCGTGTCCAGCCTCTCACAGACGCCCTCGAGCCGGCCCAGGCGGCCCTCCAGGCTGGGGCACTGGCTGCTGGACTGAGCCTGTCCCTCCTCCAGGCCCCGGAAGCGCTCCTCGCTCTCCGCCGCGTGCTCCGCGGCCTCCTGCTGCAGCCGGTTAATCTCGGAGATGATGCGGTCCTTGGTGGCCCCCAGGTCGGCCAGGTCAGCGCCCTGGCCCTCCACGGCCGTCTGGAGCTCGTGGAGGGAGTCGTTGAGGGAGCTGAAGGTCAGAATCACCTCCGAGAGCTCCCCCTGCAGGGCCTGCAGGGCGGTGCCCGAGCTGCCGCCGAACACGCTGAAGCCGTCCAGGGGTCCCCGGCTGGGTCCGCCCGGGCTGGTGCCGGCCCCCGGGCCCCGGGGAGGCAGGAGCGGGCAGGAGCAGCGCTCCACGCCGTCCCGCAGGCGGCCCAGCTCCTCCTGGACCCCGCCGCAGGCCCCACAGCCCTCCTCCCCGCGGGCCTGGAGCAGCGCCTCCAGGTGGCCCAGCCTCGTGGCCGTGACGTTCAGCCGCAGGGCCAGCTCGGCGGCCGCCTCCTCCTGGGTGTCCGCCCGGTCCTCGAGCTGCCCCACGGCCCTCTGCAGTCCCTCCAGCGCCTTCTGCCGGGCTTCGCCCGCCACTTCCACCTTGTGCAGGCCCGAGCCCAGCAGCCGCAGCTGCTCCTCGCTGTCCAGCACCCTGTGCTCCAGGGCCCGGAGGCCCTCACTGGTCTCGGAGTCCTCCCCCGGAGGCCCCGAGCAGAGCTGCCCACAGGCCTGCACAGCCCCGGCCACCTGCTCTTCCAACACATGCAGCCGCCGGCCCAGCTCCCCACTCACGTTGGCCAGCCGCCCCTCCAGCTTCTCCAGCTGGCCCCGGGCTGCCGAGGGCAGCCAGCGGACCAGCCCCCCCGGACGCCCGGGCCCCCTCTCCTCCTGCTCATCGGAAATGCCCAGGGTGGAGTTGAACCGGTCCTCCAGGTGGGAGAGGCGAGAGGCTAAACTGGTGTAGCCTGGGGGATGACCCCCTTGGCCCGTGGCTCCTCCCAGCTCTGAGCCTCGCCAGCCCACCGTCACTGAGCCGGCCACCACATCCAGCCTGCGTTCCAGCTCGGCCAGCCGCCGGCCCAGCTCCGGAGGGCAGCATTCCTGCGGGGCCCGGGGGCCCAGGGCCTGGCCGGCCAGCTGCCGCTGCCGCTCCTCCACCGACGCCAGCAGCTTCTCCAGAGCCCGCAGCCGCTCCCGGTCCTCCTGCTGCTGCCGCCGGAAGCCGTCCAGCCCCGCCAGGCACACGGAGCAGGACTCCTGCAGCCGCCGCTCCAGCTCCCGCAGAAGCTCCTCCTGGGCACGGGGAGGCCCCGGGGCCCGCTGCTGGGCCCCGTCGGCGCCGCCCCCGTGGTGGTTGTTGAGGTGGCCCAGCTCCTGGTCGTGGCTGGAGACCCGGTTGTCCAGCAACTGCAGCTGCTGCTGGATCTCGTGGAGGGTCTCGTGCACGCCTGGGCGGGCAGCGGCATCTGCGGGCTGCTGCCGCCCGTTAAAGGCCGTCTCCACGGCCTTCTGGACATCTTCTGCCAGGCGCCCATTCAGGCCCTGCAGCACGCGCCGAAGGCCCTGCAGGTCCTTGGTCAGGCTCTGCACTTGCTCCTCCAGCTGCTGCACCTTCTCCGACTCCCCAGGACCTGGCAGAGAAGGGAAGGCTCAGAGCTGAGTGCTCACCTCGCCGGTCCTGCCCTTCCCAGAACCAGTGAGGGTGGAGACTGAGGCTACTCTGGCCACTCCTGGGCATGGGGGTGGGGTGAATTAGGAGCTCTGGGCAAGCAGAGACGGGAGGAAACTGCATATACTGAGCGTCTACGCCCAGTGTGCACCCCGCTCCCCCACCGACAGCCATCAGGCAGATGCTGTGGGCGCTTCCCAGTTTTCAGACTGAGAGAACCAGAGAGGTTCTGTAACTGGGCCACGGAACACAAATAAGTGGCCGAGCCAACGTCTGACCACCAGCCAAGCCCTTTCCATTGTCCCCGGTGCCACCTCACTTTCCGGAAATGACACCCTCATCAGTGGAATGGGAATGACCCTCTCTGACCTCCCTGGCCAGGCTATCAGGGTGAGCAAGCAAAGTAGGAACAGGGGGGGCCTGTGAACCCCACCACAGTGGCTATTCCTGGGACAAACAAACGAGTCTCCAGGGCGAGCCTGTGAGGGCTCTAGCTGGACGGCGGGTGAGTCCACCGGAAGTTCCTGTTTCCATAATTACTGCCTGGCCAGTCATCTCCCTGGCAGGCGAACACAGCACGTCTGCAGTGCCCAGCACACAGGAAGGCAGTGGGGACAGTGGCATTGTGGGACCTGCAGTCTCCGGGGCCCACCCAGGGACCTGGAACTGCAGTGGGCTGCAGTGCATGCTAGGACTCGTAGTTCCAGCAGGGGCCCTCTGGAGCAGGCAGCTGGAGCAACGCTGATGCAGCTGTTCCCGGCGAGGAAGTTTCCCCGACACACGTGGGCGTGTGTGAGCACATACTCTTGAGGTCTTTTTTTCCTCTGGGTCTCAGTTTCTGCTGCACACATGCACACACAACACACACACACACACACACACACACACGCAAAGAGGCAGACCCACTCATATGCACGGAGACACATACACATGCAAGGAGACACACACACACATGCACGCAGACATACATACACCTGCACACTTTTATGCACGCATGCACATTCATGCACTCAGGCACGGAGCCTCCGGAATCTTTCTGCCTCTGTCCCAGAGGTCGCCTTATGCACAGTGTCCCCGTCTCTTTTCCCAGAGGCGCCCACACTCACCTTCCCCGCCAAGTCCGCTCAGGTGGTTGCCGGCACTGGAGCCGGAGAGGTTGGGACGGGCCGATGGGGGGCGGGGGGTGGCCACCGCAGGGCTGAGCGCAGGGGCCGAGCCCTCGGCACAGTCGTCACCCCCGTAGCCCTGGCAGCACCTCCACTCCATGTCCGTCACCGTCTTGTACGCCACGCGATATCGGGGCCGGAGGAAGCTGCGGTACCTGCAAGAGGCAGCAGAAGCTTTGGACCCTCCCCCCCCCGGTCCCTGTCCTCAGCTGCAGGGGGGACAAGGAGGGGTGCCTATGCTTCAGCTTGGGGACCCCCCCAACTGTCCAGCATGTGGCCTTACTCAGTTGACAGCTGTCAGCTTGCTGGCCCAGAGCCACGAGCACCACCTCCCCCCCTCCCCCTCCCCCTCCCCCACCGAGTTCTTCCTCTCTTCGTCCTGTGCTGAGATCTCGGCCTCTTGTGTGTGGCGGGGTCAGAGAAGTATCTGGGCACTGGGGGTGTGGCCCAGGTGACTGTCCCTCGGCTGCTGCCCGGCTCAAACATCTTGGAGTGAGGGCCTGCCCTCGGTGGCCATCTCTGTGCAGGTGCCCCCTTGCCACCCGCCTCTGGCCTGACCCAGAACCCCAGAACCCCCCTCGCCCCCCATGCTGGGGCTCACGTGATGCTTCGGGAACACTGGGGCTGGCCCCAACCACAGGGCTGGTAGTCAGGCTTCACGATGGTCTCCACGCCATCCTCCAGGACGCAGCTCACCGTGCGGCTCACCACGTAGGCGCACCAGTTTCTGCGGGAACCAGCACCTCTGGGCCCAGAGCCAGAGACGCGAACACACCCCCCCAGAACGGGGCTTGGGGCCCGGGGTGGGGGGGGACGACCCAGGGGGGCCGAGGAAAGGTGGAAGGATGAGGAGGGGGTTTCCATCGGGAGCTGAGGCTTTGCGGGGACAGTCCCACCCCCTCCTTCCTCTGCGGCAGGGCTGATAAAGCCGGTTCAGGACTGGGGAAGGGGCGAGGAGGGGGCTCCACCACCAGCTGCTCTCAGCGTGAGCTGAGGGGTGGCCTCTGAACCCCCACATTGACTCCAGTGACCCCTGCCACTTCCCATCCCCAGCGCCCGAGTGTCCACAGGACCCTGGCTTCCACCCACCCTCCGGGACCGCGGCTGGACATGAGCGGAGAAAGGGCCATTGACGAGGGCCTCCCCGCCCCCTGGGCTCCGAGGCCTCATTCATGCTGGCTCCACGCAGGAGCTGAACCGGGCGGGCGACGAGGTGGGTGGAGAGCGGATCCCTGCCCGAGGAGAGGAGGGCTGGCAGGAAGGCCTGGTCCCTGCCCCGGGAGCGGGCAGCCTGGGGCACCCACTGGCAGGTCCCCTCTGCCGGTCCCCAGGGGTGCGACGGGGGACCCTCGCTATTCCCAGGGCCCCAGAAAACGCCCTGCAGGAGGGATGGGCGTGTGAGGAGCGGCTGATGGACGGCTTCCTCTGCCCTTCCAGACAGGGGAGCCCGGCAGAAGATGGGGTGAGGACACCCACCCGCTCCCCGCCCCCCTACCTCCAGCATCAGGGAAGTCCCCGACTCTTACCTGTGGCGGCTGGCAGGCCGGGGGGCGCTCTGGGCCTGGGGTCCTCCGGGGCTGAGAGTCCTGCCACCCCCCGTGTAGAGACTGTAGCCACGAGGTGAGTAGCTGGCTGCCCCCACGGCCGTGGTCAGCAGGCAGCAGAGGTAGCAGCTCCAGAGGGCGCGGGGGGCCATGGTGTGGGGTCCGCAGTGACCCTCAGAGGCACATCTCGGCTGGGCCCCAGCTTCCTGCCTGCAGCCCCCGGCCACCCGCTCCCGGGCCGCCCGGCCTGACCCTCTCCCCCTCCTCTTCCCTCCTCAGGCTCCGCTGCCCGTCCCTCCCTCGGTTCCTTCCGCCCTCCTCTTCGCCTCTGCAGAGGGGCGTCTGTTCTCCAGGGCGCTCGGATGCCGTCCTGGGGCCTGCGCTCTCGGGGCCTCCTCCCCAGTGACCGTTCCCGGGGTGACAGGGCTTTGGCCCCGCGGCTGTCCGGAGTGGCTGTGGGGCGGGCCGGCCTCCCGCCTCCCTCCCCGCCTCACTCCCCTCCCTTCCCCCCTGTCTGGCTGGCGGTTGGGCCTCCCCTTCCTCCCCCACCTCTCCAACCATCGCCACATCTGCTTCTTGTTAACTCCGGGAAGGGGGGTGGGGGGGGAATTCGGAGCTGCCGCGGCCTGAGGCCAGTCTCAGATGGGCCACAGAGAGTGGGGCCCGGGCCAGAACCCAGGAGGCCCCCCGCTGGTCGCGTAGCCGGGGAGCACGAGCTCTTCTCTCGGGGGGACTGGGCCTGCTACCCCTGGGGAACGGCCCAGAGCAGGAGGGGACAGCCTGCCAAAGCAGGGGACATCCTTCCAGTGGTTAGAGATGGGAGATTCCAGCCCAGGGAAGAGACTGGTCCAAGGTAGCACAAGTCTAGGGCAGTGCTGAGAGAAGAATCTCAGTGCCAGGGATGAGGATGAGGGCCCGAGCCCTAGGACAGCCGGGAGAGCGCTTGCCTCACATGCAGCTGACTGTGAGGGGTTCAATCCCTGGCATCCCGTAGGGTCCCCTGAGCACTGCCAGGAGTGACTCCTGAGTGCTCATCCTCATCCCTGGCACTGAGGATGTTTCTGAGTGCTGAGCCAAGAGGAATCCCTGAACACTGCCAGGTATTGCCCAAAAAGGAAAAAAAAAAACCTAAGTGCCAGGAATGAGAGAGAAAATGGGGAGGGCTCTTGGGCCCAGGAGGAAAATCAAAGCACTCCGTGGAGGGAGGCAGAAAGGAAGGAAGGAATCAGGAGATGGGGAATTGCCTCTTTGGGGGAGAGGGGGCACTCCCAGTGATGCTTGGGGACCAAGAGGTACCAAGGCTCAGACCTGCGACTCCCACACGCAAACCATTCACCCCAGCCTTTTACACTCCCTGACCCCCGGACACCCATTCATTTTTGACGTTTGGGTCACCTCCAGTGGTGCTCACGCCTTCCTCCTGGCTCTGGGCTCAGGACTCACTTCTGGCAGTGCTCAGGGACCATGTGCAGTGCCAGGGATGGAGCCTTATTGGCTGTGTGCAAGGCCAGCACCTGAACCCCTCTGCTTTCTCTCTGGCCCCAAAACTCATGTTTTTAAAAAGGACAAAAAGGGGCTGGAGCAACAGCACAACGGGTAGAGCATTTGCCTTGTACGCGGCCGATCCGGGTTCGATTCCCAGTATCGGTCCCCTGAGCACCACCAGGAGTAATTCCTGAGTGCAGACCAGGCGTAACCCCTGTGCATCGCCGGGTGTGACCCAAAAAGAAAAAAAAAAAGACAAAAGAACCCTGGGATTCAGGCTTGTCCTGGCCAAGAAGGGTAATGGGGGGCGGGGAGCAACAGATGGGGGACCGGTCCGGGTGGTGCTGCAGGAAGTGTCGGGCTTCTGTCTCGGGTAAGGAACGCAACCACATCCCCCCCATAGGCCTGACCGGAAAACGCCTCTTGAGCTGACAGCATCTGCCTGCTGGCTGCCGCCATCTGGCCTCAGTGCGGGGCTCTGGAGACAGTGGTCCTTGTGTGGACGTCCTCACACCGAGGCTGAGGACCGAGAGCATGAGGGGCAGGCTTGGGGGAGGTGAGCACAGAGAGAGGAGAGGTTGGGGGCCACAGGCGCTGCTGGAAGGGGACAGAAAACTCCCACGAGGCAGCAAGGACAGTGGCAAGGGTGGGGGCAGAGGGAGGACGAGCTCGGGGAGAAGCAGGCCCACACGGTGGAAGGGGACAAAGGGACAAGGGGAGGCTTCAAGCTGGGAGAAGCATTTGCCTCAGTCTCTTTGTCTCTAACACGGGGCAACAAATTCCCTCCTGCTGCTGCCCCTAGAGAGGCGTGAGGTACATGTCACGCATTTGCTCTCAATGCTCAGAAATGCTGACTCTGACTAGTGTCCCCCTCAGGACAAAGGGGGACAAAACGTCAGGGAGGACAATGTGGACACAGTATGGAGAGGCTCAGATGACCTGCTCGGAGCTTGAGTTCAAGGTTTGGTTTGGTTTTTTTTCTTGGTGGCGGGCACACCCAGTGGTGCTCAGGGGTTCCTCCTGGCTCTGCATTCTGGAATCACTCCCAGTGGTGCTCAAGGGTGCCAAGGATCGAACCCGGGTCGGCCACATGCAAGGCAAACGCCCTTCCGTCTGGGCTATCATACCTGCCCCTGATTCCTAGTTTCTGAGTAGGGGCCTGCATGTGCGAAAAGCAAGCAAACTGCCCGCAAGGGCCAGGAGCCAAGAGCTAGGGTACGTGGGGGCGGCCTCCAGTGGCCCCTCAGAAGAGCCTTTTGGCTTGGAGAAAATTCCATGACTCCTGGCGGGGGCGGATCTGTTGTCTGTGTGTGTCCCCAATTCTTTCCACATCCGGCCCTGCAGCATCGGTGTGGTGGGAGCAGTGACTATGGAGAAAGAGAGACCTGAGGAGCACACAGACAGTCTGGGCGATGAGCTGGATTCAGAGAGACACCAGAGAAGATCCAGAATTTGCACAGATTGGGGGAGGTGCAGAAAAGGAGGTGTGGCGGAATGAAGAGCCTGGTTTGGACACAAGGAGGTTAAGATGAGAGCACTAGCACGCAACAGACCCAGGTTTGGTCCCCGGCATCCCATATGGTTCCCCTGAGCATCACCAGGAATAATTTCTCAGTGTGGTACCAGAAGTAGCCCATGAGCATCACAGGATGTGGCCCCCAAACAAAGCAAACAATAACAAAGACGAGAGCACTGCAGGGCCATGGAAAGGCTCACTCAGGAGTGGTTGGCAGTGGGCGAGAGGGAGCCTGGTTCTGGGTATCTTCCCGGGCGATAACTGGCAGCCCTGAGAATGGAGCCCGCCAACACTGTGGTCTCTCTCGGGTCTGCTTGAGGGCCCAGGCCTGCGAGGAAACTTGGCAAAAAGGCTGCAAAGAACATGCTAGAAGAAACAGCAAGGAACGTTGTGGCTGCCCCGCGTCCCCATGAGCTTGGGGGTTGGTTGGCACAGACCAGGGAGAGCCTGCCCTAATGTTGCCACCAGGGAAGGGTTCTGGGTTCAGAGTCGGTTCTTGGCCCTGACCCCGGGCAGGGAGCAGGGAGCACCCCCTATCCTTCCCACCGGCGCCCCACTCCCCATCCTGGCCTCTGTCCTGAGTTTTCTTTCTCTCCTCGTCCCCCCCCCCTTTAGGGGCCTCTGGCGACCTGGAAAGTCATCCCGACCAGACTGTCACTGCTCTGTCGTCACCCGGGCCCGTGCCCACCCCCCCAAGTTTCTAAATCTGTTGTCTATTTTAAGTGTGTCAAGTCAAAAATGTTGGCTTTGAAATCTAATTGCAGTAGGTTGCATTTCATTTAGTCCTGGAGCTGGGAGCCAAGACAGCGAATGTGTGAGAGACCGCCTGCAGGCCGCTGCTCTGAGCTCACTGGGAGGCCTGCGCAGCCGGGCGAGTGGCCGGCAGTGGACACAGGTGAAAGGAGAAGGTGGTGATGCCCCTGGGGTGGCTATGGTCGACACCCACCTATTCCCAGGGCATGGAAGAGTCTTCTTGTAACCGGAAAGGGTTAGTCTCTGGGGCAGAAAGACAAGCTAATATTTTATTTGTTTGGTTTTTATTTGGGGCCCACACCCAGAGATGCTCAGGGCTTATTCCTTGCTCTAGATTCACAAATCGCTCCTGGTGGTGCTTGGAGGACCCTATGGGATGCCAGGGATTGAACCCGGTGAGTCATGTGCAAGGCAAAGGCCTACCTGCTGTACTACTGTTCCCGCCTCAGGACAAGCTCTATTTTGTATGGCTCCAAGCAGTGGGCTTTCCTCTTGCCAATGGACACCCTCTGCTACCCTAGGTGACCCTTCCTTCATTCCCTTGTTGCTGACAGATCCCTAAACTCTTGGTTGTGGAGCCAGCTTAGTCAGGGGTTACCTGCAAATCAGGAACATTTTCTGTCTTTGCTAGAGGACTAAAGGCAGGGGCTGAGGGGGAATAATGGGCTTTGGGTAGGGCTGCGGCTGGAGCAATAGCACAGCAGGGAGGGCGTTTGCCTTGCATGCGGCTGACCTGGGTTTGATTCCCAGCATTCCGTATGGTCCTCCAAGCACTGCCAGGAGTGATTCCTGAGTGCAGAGCCAGGTGTAAACCCCTGAGCATCGCTGGGTGTGACCCAAAAAGAAAAAAAAAATCTGTGTCTTTGGGCTGGAGCGATAGCACAGCGGAAAGACGTTTGCCTTGCACGCAGCCAACATGGCCGACCCGAGTTCGATTCCTCCGCCCCTCTCGGAGAGCCCGGCAAGCT
>JAOXYA010000008.1:39805584-39821909 GCA_028565675.1 Sorex palustris | reverse complement strand
CTGGCTCTGCACTCAGGAATTACCCCTGGCAGTGCTCAGGGGACCATATGGGATGCTGGGAATCGAACCCAGGTTGGTTGTGTGCAAGGCAAACGCCCTACCCGCTCTGCTATTGCTCCAGCCCCCAGACCCTGTATCATTCTAGGGTCTAGAACGTCCCACTGGGCTCTAGAAGGTAGCCTGATTAAGAGTCCTGTGGGGTTGGAGTCAAGAGGTTGAGTATACACTTGGCAGGCAAGAGGCCCGGTTTGATCCCCAGCACTGCATGGACCCTGAGCACCCTGAGCCACTGAGCATGGCCAGATGTGGCCCCAAAACAAAACAGATTTGGTTGGTGGATCCCCCGAGACCATGAGCTGCTTCACTGATCTCCTGGGGTGAGGGCGGGGGTTGGCCTCTATGGGGAAGCTGGTGGTTAGGGCTGTTGCTGAAAGGTGGGGTCTCCTGGGGCAGACCCTGGGTCCCCTGGGGCAGACCCCAGCAAGGGGAGACTGACTTCGAGGTGGGGCAGCTCACATCACAGAGGCCAGCAGGTGCCAGTTACTCTCATGGCAACGAGCTGGGCCCTGTGGAAGCGAGCACAGCAGAGGCTGCAAGCTGCTGATGTGGTGCTGGCCTGGACAGCAGCCAGGGGTGACAGGGTGATGCTGGGAAGGACGATTGCTAGGACGCAGGGTGAGGAGACAGGCGGGGCCTCAGGTGGGAGCGACTCCACTTTGGAGGCCTTCACAGAACTGCTGGGTACCAATTAGAATCTAAGATTAGCACCGAAGTCAAAACACCCAGACCTTAAGGGACCAGGAGGAACTGGCACAGCGATCCCCCAAGACAGCGAAAGTTAAGTCACGGCCTCTGTCAAAACACCCCGAGACTCAGACATAGCGCCCCAGACCTGGTCGTTCTTGGATGAAAGGGCGGGGGGCCCTGTCAGGAGGGGTCTGAGCGGGAGCTGGAAGAATGGAGCTGCTGGAGAATGAAACTGGTTTTTAGATGCTCTGAGAAAACTACCAAGGTGTGCTAAAAGCAAGGTACTGGCAAAGCCCGACTCACCAGTACAAGATGGGGAGCTGCATGGAAGCAAGTGGGGACCTGGGACTTGGCATTTCTCTAAGAAACTGAGTGATCCTGGGAAGGGAACGCACACAGGCTTGTGCTTTGGAAGAGGGCGCAGAACGCAGGATCCTGGGAAAGATGCAGGCGGCTGTGCCGGCTCTGACGCCAAGGCCAGTGGCAGGCGAGGCCAGGCCTGGGCAGGAGGCCCGAGTGGGGAAATGGAGAATCACTTCAGTGCCAGCTTATTGTGAGGGGCGCTGTGCACATGCGGCCCTCTCCTGACGTGGCCCACCTGCCCGACAGAGAGCCAGGACAGTGAGGAGCCCCAACCACCGGTTCCTGGTCCCCAGCTACAGCAGCAACCGCTGGGGGCTGTGTGGGAGGGTATCTTGGTGGCCGTGCCAGGTGACACACGTGGTGGGGGAGAGCCAGGATGCCCTCAGCACTGTCGGGGATCAAAGGGTCTGCAGCCTCTTGGTGTGTAGCATTCTGGGCCCCCCAGTAAGACACACTTCCGTCCTGTGTTCTGGATTGTGTCTTACTGAGGACAGGCGGGCAGGCTTAAAAACGCTCGCTTTTTCTCTGGAGACGGACCATGCTGCTGGTCACTAAATGCGTGGTCCAGAGCTCGGGGCGAGAGCAAGAGGTGCTTCCAGGGACAATCCTGGCCAGCAGTGTGTGATTTGTCACTTTCTGGGTGGGGGGCCCACGAGCTCCCATTCTCTAGTGGACTTGGGCTCTCCCTGGAGTGGCCTGGCCGGTGGAGAATAGGGCAGCAGTCCCAGTGACCTGAGGCTTAAGATCAGGGAGGGCAGGGCACTAACTGAAAGCCCCTGCTTTTACACAGCTTTTTTTTTTTTTGCTTTTTGGCTCACACCCGGCAATGCACAGGGGTTACTCCTGGCTCATGTGCTCAGGAATTACTCCTAGCGGTGCTCGGGGGACCATGTGGGATGCTGGGACTCAAACCCGGGTCAGCTGCGTGCAAAGCAAACACCCTACCCGCTGTGCTATCGCTCCAGCCCCAGGTCTCCTTTTTTATCTTGGTTTTGGGCCACATCCAGCTGTGCTCAGGGCTGACTCCTGGCTTCGTGCTCCGGAATCAGCCCTGCAGGGCTCGGGGGAGCCATAGATGGTGCTGGGGTTGGCCCTGTGCAAGGAAGGCCCCCTATCACCCGTCCTCTCTCTCCCACCTTGGAGAGATGGGAAGGGCTGGGGGTAGCTTTCAGTTACAGGACACCTCTGGGACCAGGAGGAAGGCCCTGGCCTGACCCTGGCACGAGTGTGCAGGCAACAGGAAGGGCTGGCTTTCGTCCTCCTGGGGCCCTGGCGGCTTCAGGCTGGGGTGCTGGCACCAACACCCTCTGTAGCTCTCCCACCCCTTGTCCCGCCGCCAAGTCTGCTACTTCTGACTGCCTGAAGTGTCCCACGAGGCACTGCAGGGGACAGAGCAGACAAGGTTTGTGAACCTGACAGAAGCTTCTGGCCGGGCCACCACAATAATCCCTGCACATTTCCAGGCAGCCCAATCTCACTTTTGTTCTAGCCAAGAAACCTTAGTCACCCATTAGATGTGATTGTTTTGCTACATTTGTGGCAACTTTCTTAGAAATTGGCAATTGAAGAAACTTGTCAAATCCCAGCCCTGGTTTTGGGTTTGGGAAGCTGAGCTTTCTTCTTCGACGTGGGGGAGGGGCCTATTCTTCCAGCTGGGGAGACCCGGTGTGCCTGTGTGCGGCCCTTGGGCAGGAGAAGCCCTGCAAGTCTGCCGCGGAGGACAGAGTGGGCCGAGGGCTTTCCCCAGGGCCGACGGCCAGGCCAGGCTCCCACCCTGGAGTCCTACAGGGATCCAGAGAGACAAAGCAGCAACTGTCACCAGCAGCTAGGGGGGCAGACAGCCCACCAGCTCCCGCTGGTCCTCTTCTCTGTCCCAGGTGACCTGGTTCCTGGCCCCCGCTGAAGGGACAGTTTCCTGGTTCTTAATGAGTCTTGAAGCCAGTCCCTGGGGTGCCGAGACAAGCCTGAATATGGTCGGAATCTAAGCGCATTCAAGGGAGGGACCACAGCTTCCCACTTGGTTTTACCTCCAACTGTAGGGGTACTCTCAGATCCCCCTTGATGCCCCCTTTCTGCAGGCTGGCTGGGTTTCTGGCAGCCCTGCATGGCTGAACTAGGGAATGCGCCCAACAGTCTGTGTGGCCCGTGGCCCCTCCCTTGGGGCCTGCAGCTGTGCCACTTCTCTGATCCTGTCTGGACTCCCGCGGCGTTGCCCTCCCGAGCCGCCGAACACACTTCACCCACTGGTCTCCTGCGCAGCCTGGTCTCGTCATTCTCCAACGCGCAGTCGTTGCCATAGAGACAGCTGCCCCTCCATCTCTGCGGGGGGGCACCATGCCCGGGATACCCAGATCCACAGATGCTCAGGTTTCTCATTTGGAACGGTGTGCCATTTACACACGATTCACACTCGGGCACCCAGGTACTTCACAGCAGCTCAACTTACAGCACCTGATCCAATGTAAATGCTAGGCCAACTGCTGGACGCTCCTGTGTGAGGACTGACGTGAGGAGGAAAAGCCCGGACATGCTCAGGATGGACTCAGCCCCAGAGGCCAGACTCGTACGCCACGAGTTTGCCTGGTGGAACCGGAGCACGCGGAACCCGCAAAGGAGACCCAGCTGATCATCTTGGTCATCTTGGCTGACCAGCCTGAGCTTTCCCTCACCTCTTCTCGCCCTCTGGGCCAGCTACTCGACTTGCACTTGGTCCTCCCACCCAGCCAGCAGCTCCAGCCCCCCGGCTGGCACTGCCCTCTCTGTTTCGTTGCTTTTGGAGGAAGGGCCACAGCCGGTAATGCTCAGGGGATCATACGGGGTGCCAGGGATCAAATAGGAGCCAGCCATGTGCAGGGCAGATGCCCTCCCCGCTTGCTCACACTGTACTGTCTCTGGCCCCTCAAGCCACGTGCCACCAGCCCTTTTCAAACCATTTTGAACGGAACCGTCTTTGGCGGAGCTTGTTGATCTCTGGCGGGCCCTCAGCTTCCCTCTAAGCTCCGATGTGGTGTGTCCTGGCTGGTGTCCCTGTGGTCAAGTCATTCAACCAGGAGTTGGTTGGTACTTGCTAAGCCCATTTTCTCAGTTACTTGGAGAAGCAGAAGAAGAACAGACTCCCTCCAGGTCAGTCAATAAAAGAGCTAAAAACCAGCACCGCGAGGGGTGGGGCAGAGGGCCCCAGAAGGATGTTACTAAGGTAGGATTACAGGCCAGAGAGACAGTACCGGAAACACAGCAGTTGCCTTGCATGCTGCTGGTCTGAATCCCTAGTACCACATATGGTCCCCTGAGCACCACCAGGTGTGGCCCAAACCCTCGGCCCCCCAAAAAAAATTGTTTGAAAACATGACTAAAAATTGTTTGGAAACTCACTGCAGTCAGGAACTATGAAAGACACTTTCCTGTGTCCCTTCTCTAGTTAGGGGAGGGGTTTATAGCATGACATTCCTTCAAGAGTTTTAAGAGGCTGACCAAAAATAAGACAAGACATGAGAAAATACACTTGAGTCAAGTAGACACCAGAGCGATAGCACAGCGGGTAGGGCTAGCTGTGCACATGGCTGACCCAGGTTCAATCCCCAGCACCCCACGTGGTCCCCTGAGTGCAGAGCCAGAAGTAAACCCTGAGCACTGCTAGGCGTGTCCCCTACCCCCCGCCCAAATGGTCAATAGTTAGGCAGCTGTGGCCGGTGTACCCTTAAGAAGCCTGTTTCCGCCTCAGAAAATGGGAAATAGCCTCTACTCCAGGGGCCTCTTTAGATTAAGTGACTGAGGCAGGACACTGTTCATTTGTTAGCCTGTAGAAGACTAGCGCGTTTGTTGTCATTACGTTTGCCCTCTACTTCAAGCCCAGTGTGAAAATGTTTCCCACAGAAGCCCAACGCAAGGATGGGCCTCGGAATGGAATCGGAGGCCGCACAGCGGGAGGACACCCTGCAGGGCAAGCTCAGAGCTGCACGCCGGCCCACAGGCACAGGTGGCCCCAAGACAGCAAAGCTCAGCACTGGACTCGGGCAAGGCTTACTGCTCTGTGGCTGGGGTCACTTCCGGCAGGCAGCTCCCTCCCTTCCTCCCTCCCTCCCTCCCCACAGAAGGTCCTGGCGACCCTTCTCTTTCCCAAAAGGCCATTCGCCTCTTGGCAAAACCCGGGGGTGCTGAGGCACACGTGAGCGGCCGTGGCTGCTCACTTTTCTTCTGCAGAAGGGGAACCCAGAGGCCGCCTCTGAACAGGCTCTGGAGCCAGCAGCCAGTCCAGCCCTGGGATCCTCGTGTGGCCCATCCTTCTCCCGGCTCAGTGTGGCTCCCCCCGGGACGACCCTGCCCCCCCGGCACATGCCGCCACCCGGACGCCGGAACTGCCGCCGCCCCCACCCAGCAGCTGGGGCTGCAGGAACAGCAAGGGCGCCGGAGAGCTGCAGATTCGGCTGGAAACTGCTTTTATTGACCGGCCTCTCAGTGCGTGGCCAGGCGAGTGTCTTCGAGCTCTCACTTCCCCCAGCAATACCCCAGACAACCGAACACCTGCTGCAGGGGCGCCCGGCCTGGCTTACCTCTGACAGGGCCCAGCTCCCGCTGGCTGACCTTCTGGGCGCCGGAGCCCAGGCCTGGCAGCCCCGGGGGCCGGAGGCCATGGAAAGGGAAGCTGGGGGAGCTCTTCATCTGCGGGGAGTCCTGCTGGCTGCCGCCGGCACTGGTGCCAGTGCTGAAGCTGCGCGTGCGGCTCAGGGTGTTCTCGGAGCCGGTGACGGGCAACCCGCTGCAGAGAAGCAGTGCCACTGAGCCCTGGGTCCGGGCGGCAGACCCCCAGCTGGCTGCTCCGTACCGCCCCTCCGTCTCGGGGGAAAGGACACAGGGACCCGTTTGGAGGAGGAGGTGGCGGGGATGAAGTAGGAACCTGGCGTAGGCACAGCAGCAGGAGCAGCGCTGGGAGCCCTAAGGGCGGTTCAACTCTGGGCACTTGCCCCAGGCCACCCTCCTGCCTAGCTGCTGGCCCCGGAGGCCCTGACCCTCAGCCCGGAAGCTGAGCAGCCCCTGGGGTTCGCTGTGTGCAGAGCTCCAAGGCGCAGGTGGGTGGGGCCGGGCCCCCCACTCAACCCCAGCCAGTTCTCCTGGTGTGCGCGCCACGGGCAGGCCGTACCTGGCATTCTTGGGCGGCGTCCGCGCACCTCTCTTCTTGGCGAGGCCCAGGCCCACGGTGCTGCTCAGGCCCCGGCTGCTGCGCACGTGCCTCAGCATCCAGGCCCGCAGGTTCGTGAGGCTGCTGTGCTCCGACAGCACGATGCGGGGCCACGGGTTGCACTCAGCCATGTCCAGCGCCGCGATGGCCATTGCTCGGCCCACCTGCGGAGGAGTCCGGCGCGGGCTCAGGCGGCTGCTGCCCAGGAGCGAGCAGTCCTGCGCGAGGGCGGGCGGGTTCTGCCTTGGTCCCTAGGCTCCCTCTCTTGGGTTACGTATTCCCCCAAGTGGGTCCTGGGCTGGTCCCTAAACTGTTGCCCTTTGGGGGCCTCAGCCATTATGCTGGGGCTGGTGTTTGTCCTCCCTGGCTCTGGGAAGGAATCCTCCAGGAGAAGGTGCCCGCCTGCCGCTATAAGCTACAGCTCTTTCTACTCCATGTGGTACCCTTGACCCTGGGAGCCAGTGCCCAATGCTGAGAGGGTGCTTAGTTTTGGGGTCACAAGCGGCGATGCTCAGGGTTACTCCTGGTGATGCTTGGGGGCATTTCCTAGCTTTTCACTCAGGAGTCACTCCTGGCTGTGCTTGGGGGACCATACTGGATGCCAGGGAGTGAACCCAGGTAGACCACGTGCAAAACAAACACGCTATCCGCCCTGAGGGGGTGCTTCTGAACCCAGGAGAGGGGTCAAACACAGGGCAGGGGTGTGGGGCAGCCAAGGCCAGAGGCAGACTGACGCAGGCATGCAGGGAGTTCCCTGTGGCGGGCCTGCTCCATGCACGCAGCCTACAGAACCACGAGGGAGAGGCCCGGCTCCCCGCTCCTGCCAGTCGGACCTGCTCAAAGAGCTCCACAGTGTATCTGGAGGGGAAGGCGGGCGGCGGCGGCGGGCTGGCACGGCCATTGTCGTGGCAGGCGGCAGGGATGCTGTTCACCGAGCGGCCGGTGTTGTAGTTGCATTCAAGTGTGTAGCTAAGGCACAGAGACCCTGGTCAGTGTCCTGTCTGGATGGAACTGGAGCAGAGCCCTGGGGACAGGCTAGGGCGGTCTAAGACGGTAACCCGTTAGGGAGAAGTGGACACAAGGAGCCAGTGCAAATCCCCAGCAACAGCAGCCAATCTCTGTCACCCGCCCAAGACATCCCCGAAAGGCCAAGTCTGAGGCTAAGGGTAGGAGCACTCAGGGGAGTCTGTGGCCGGAGGAGGCTCCAGCTCCCCGGGAGCCAAGTCCTTGGGGGGTTCTATTTCAGATGCTGCGACCCAGTTTCCGCCCAACCTGTGGATTATCCCTGAGGCTTTGTGGATGGCAACCCGGCCGCTGCCCTCTTTGGACTGGCCGTCTCTGCGATCTCGGGCATACATGTTCTTCTCTGAAAAATTGCAGCCCTGGAAGTCAAAGTGGGCTGAGTTCAAGGAGATGAGCTTTGGATACAGCATATTTTCCACCTGTTCGACAGAGAAAAAAAGGCGATTCAGAAGATGAGGCAGCGAGCTCCCGCACAGGCAGCATTTCGGGGATGCTGAGTGTCTGACACTGTTCCCAGGTGCTGGAAGGCAGCGTTCCACCTCATTTGAACCCCGTGGCTTTTCTGCAGTAGTCTCGGCTTTCCCTTCTTCCCTGGCTTCCAACCCCCGGCAAGGGCTGACACTCAGAGTCCGGCCCTCTCTCAAGGGGCGATGGGCGAAGGCAGGACTCGCCCGGGCTTGAGGGCTGCTGGGCGGCCCATCATCCTCCTGCTGCCGGCCCCGGCCACCCAGGACCTTCCTCCCCTCACCTGCCCGTGCCCCCGCCCCCGTGGCACTCTCTGGACCCCTACCTGGGTGCTCTCGTCACTGAAGCTGTTCCCATACATGAAGCAGCCCCTCTTGGAAGCATGTCCGTGCAGGTCGACGTAGTAGGCGACCCCACTCTCTTTGGGGGGGATGTCGTCGGGGGCTGGCTGCTGACCCTCGGTGCCCGGCTGGGACACGATCCACATGCTGCCGGGCTTCTGTTCGGCGAACGCGGGTGGTGGCCAGGCCTGGGTGTTCTCCCCGCCGGGGGCGCCCTCCAGGTGCGCTTCGCTTGCGCTTGCGAGCGAGCTGCTGGCTTTCTCCAAGTCGACGTGGGGCGCGCCGGGAGGGAGCTGGGGACTCTGCTGGTGCTCAGGGGCGTTCGGGGCGTTGAGACGCGAGTGCACGTGGTGGTAGAGGAGCACAGCTTTGGCCCCATAGATGGCGGGGTGCAGGACCGCGTCAGGCTTCAGGTACTGGCGGTTCAGATTCACCCCCCGCGAGTCTGTGCTGGAGAACGGAAACGCAGGAGACAAGAGGCTGCGTTAGGGGAGGAGGAACGGAGGCCGGCCCCTCCCTTCTCTGTTGCCAACCACCCCCCTGAAACTAGGGAGCGCCCCCTCCGCCCTCCAGCAAGTCCCTCTACGGACAGTCGCCTGCTGGACAACAAGGCTTTACCGGGGCAGCGTCTCACCGGTAGTGGCCACGGACCACACCATCGGGGTTCAACATGGGAATCAGCTTAAAGACAAACAGGCGACGCAGGGTTTGGGCCCGGGGGTCATCAGGCCGAAGGATGAAGTCCAGAAAGCCATTGAAGACAAAGCTGGATGGGGTCTCCCCAGGGTGAACCCGACTGCTCAGGAAGAAGATCTGAGGCAGAGAGGAAAGCAGGCGTCAGGGCTGCCAAACCTCCCCCCTCTCTCCCCCCCCCACACACACTCAGGACAAAGACGCCCGGTGCTCGGGACCGCGGGGAGCCGAGGCGTGCTGCTCCGTGACCCCACTGACCCTTTTGCCTGTGAAACAGTAAGGTCTGGGCGTGCTGGTGTCAGGGAAGAGCAGCTCCAGGCGTGGCTCTCGGTCCTCGCGAAGCCCGTGGCAGGAGCTGATGGTCAGCAGGTCTACACGCAGCCCGTCCAGAGAGTAGCAGAGCGTCTCCCGATGGTAATAGATGGTATCCAGGGGGCTGCACGGATGCAAATCGTCCCGTTAGGGAAAGACCCTCCAGGGCAAGCAGGAGGTGGGCCTCGGCAGCAGCCCAGTTTGTCGGGCCCTTCACCTCAACCGCCGCCACAAGGCTGGGCAGCCCGGCCAGAGTGCAGAGCCCAGGGCGGGGCGGCGGAGGGCTGCTCCCCGGTTGTGGCTCCCTAGGATGGGTCACTGGCGCCTCAGAGGAAAGAGCGTGCGGAGCCACGGCAGTGCTGGCCGGGCGCGGGGGAGCTGCCCCGCGCAGGACAGGACGACACTGCACCGGGGAGGGTGCGGGAGGGCAGGGGCCGTGAGGGAAGCTGAGGTCAAGGTCACACAGAAACACGTCGGTCAAAGGGTCCCAGAGCCCGTATTCCGACAGAGGAGAGAGGTGCTGAGGTCGGGCTCGGGGCTCTGGGGGCTCATTCTGGAAATGGCAGATGGCCAGTCAGCGTGGTCGGGGACGGTGTGGCAGGGGGAAGGGTGGGGGCGGCACCTGCTGTGGGTGGGGTGGCTTTCCAGGAAGCGCTGGTCGAGTTGGTTCAGCAGATCCTGGCAGTCGCTGTAGGAGAAGGGGTAGCAGAAGGCGAAGAAGGTGGTGGCCCCGCGGCCTTCTAGGAAACGGTGAACAAAGGATAACACAAACTGCGTCTCTGTCATCTGAGGAGCAGAGGAGGGAGGGGCAACAGGCCATGGGGGTGAGAACGAAGGTCCGACCGGGAGCACCGGAGCTGACCTGACACCCTCAGCACACGCGCCGGCTGCCCTCCCTCTGCCACTCCACAGACACCCAGCAGGTGGGGGACACGGGCCCCGGGCGCTACCCCCCACCCCGACACCCCGGCACATGCCTCTGCCTCTCCCTCCGGGGCGGAAGTGCCCAGGTCTGCATTTCCTCCTCTTGGAGAACTCACCTCAAAGGTGGGCCGGTCTCGGACCCGCTCCCAGCGTGGCCGGGTCGGCACTGTGCGCACAAACGGGGCCATGCCCTGGGAATAGAGCTTGCTCTGCTTGTTCATGTTCATGATGTTGATCTTGATGAGTTTCCCTGGCGTTCCTCCCCGGACGCTGAAGTAGAACCAGGACCTGCGGGTGCGGGAACAGGAGGAGGGGAGCCAGGAGGCAGGGGGCTGCGATGATGAACCGCACTGCAGAGGATGACCTGGGGGAGGGGTCAGCCCTCCTGTGCCCCCCCCACCTCCACCCTCCACGGATTGCTCCTCTTACCGGTTCCCATTCTCAAACTCCGTCTCCGCACAGTCTGGCCGGGTCCACACGTTGAACTCATAGTCGGGGGAGCTGAGGCTGCTGGTGGGAGCTGCCACCCCGCCTGCTGCTCCTTCCCCATCGCTGGACACAGACTCCACCTTCTCCACGTGCGCGAGGTTCCCCGAGTCAAAGCGAGAGCTGAACAGCAGTCCCCCACAGCGCAGCTCCATGATGGGGCCGGGGACGCATCCTCCTGCCCCGCTCTGGCCCTGAGAGCTGGAGAAACGGACCGGCATGAAGGAAAACAAGCTTTGGATCAATGAGGGCTACTGGGAGGAGTGGGGGGTTGGGGGGGTGCCTGTCCTAAGGAGCAAGAGGTTTTGTCCCTCTTAGAAGACGCTGAAACAAGCATCCAGATGAGACGGGATCAGTCTAGTTCCCACACTAGAGGCGGGGGTAATTAATAAATGTTAAAAAATACAACCCGAGGGACCGGAGCAACAGTACAGCGGGTAGGGCGTTTGCCTTGCACGTGGGTGACCCGGGTTTGATCCCCGGCATCCCACAGGGTCCCCCGAGCACTGCCAGGAGTAATTCCTGAGTGCATGAGCCAGGAGTAACCCCTGAGCATCGCTGGGTGTGACCCAAAAAAGCAAAAAAAAAATTATATTTTTTTGGGGGGTGAGGAGCACACCCAGTGATGCTCAAGGTCTATCCCAGTGATGCTCAGGTACCATGCAATGTTGGGGATCAAACCGGGACTCCCACATGTAGATCACGTCTCAGGTCACTGAGCTATCTCTCCAGTATGTCTGATAGTTTCTTTCCATTAGTTACTATTTCTTTGATAAAATTATCATTCTTGCCTTCATTATGATTATTTTCCTTTAATCATTTGGCTGTATTTATTATAATTGTTTTAAAACTTTTGTTTATGAATATAGATCTGTATCAATATTGGGGTTTATTTCTTTTGGCTTTGTTCCACATTTTCCTATACTACTAGTCACTTTTTATTATACAGTACAGTATTTGCACCTCTTTGCAGAAATTCTGGTTTCTGTTATCTTTTTCTGAAGATTTTTGAATTGGCAGGACTCATGCCAGTTCATAGCTCTGTGGTGAGCAATGACTAAAATTTCTTCTCAACTTTTCAACCTTGTAGTTACGGCTCCACATGCTTTTGCTTTCTCTTGGGTTCCTCGATGTACCCCCCACTGGCCCCCCAGCAAATCTGTAGTTCAGAGATAGTTGTATTTGAATAGTTAGTAGATTATTTTATTTCTTCACTATAGTCTCTTCATATTTTGATTTTCCTTCTCCACTGCCAAGGTTTATAGTCGAGGTTGTTTTCTGTTTGTTTCTGTTTCTGTACTGCGTGTGGAACGACTCCAGGGTAGGAGGCAAACCAGCTGACCACTCAGGGAGGCCATGCCCTGACTGGCTGCGGCAGCTCTAGTTTTTTATTTTTTATTTTTTTGCTGACTCTTTTACACATTTGCAGAACTGTTTTTAAATCTAGTGCAGAGATTCATGTTACTAAATGCAAGAGTGCTAGTCCAGATTTCCAGCTATTTTGCCAATCCGTATGGAAGCAAGTTTCAGAGAGACTCAGAAACCAAGTGCCACTTCTGTCTAGAGTTTCCTCTGGTGTGGCCTTCACTGAAAGGCTGACAAAATTCAGGATCTTTGTTGGTGGAGTGAGTATATAATCTTAAAAGTGTATGTTCATAGGTCTTCCTTTCCCAGATGGGTTGGTTCTTTCTGTCTGGCTTGAGGTATGATACAAACAGCCCCCTCCCACCCCACCTCCAGTATTCTGAGAGCCTTAATGGGACTGAAAGCCTGTTTATTATGTTGTTTCATAAAGTTCTTTTTTCAATATGGGTTCAATTGTTCTTGTGATCTAAAACATGTGCCATGTTTGTTAAACATTTTTTTGAAGACAGAAATCTCTACAATCTTTTCCAAGGGTTTGGGAAGAATGTTTTCTGAGTTTCAGTGGCAGAAGAAAAAATGTAGGGACCTGAATGTAGCATAGAAGTCCATCAACTCAATGAGTTGTTCTCTGTTCCACCCATACAAATATTTGGTACCTTAATAGAGTGAAACATTTCTGGAATTCCATATCAATAAATTTCTTATTGATTTTTCCCACTGCAAATCTGGGTTTCAGTCCTATCCAGTATGAGTAGTTGTTTGTTCATCTGCAAACCTAAGATTTAGTTGGTGTTATTCCTTCCTTTCTTTTGCGGATATACGCCTTTATTTTTGGGTCATTTTACATGACTTTTTATTTTTAGGGAGAGAAGATAAATTGTGTGGATTCAATTCCTATTGAATTTTTAAAATAATATTTATTTTCATGTTTTTATTAATTAGAAAATTTATTTTTTAATAGTCTTTTTTCCCCTTGTCTTCCTCTTCCTCCCCTTTCCTGTTTCCTCCTCCTTGCCCTTGCCTGTTTTGGTGTTGTAGTGGCTGGCAGTCTCACACACTTTGGCTTCAGTGCTTAGCAGAGCTAAGGTTGTTCACTTGCTTGTGATATTCAGCAGGCATAAAAAATTACTTGTGGTGGGGATGGAGAGCTACTCAGAAGGTAAGGCTCTTGCCTTGCTGGACACCAGTTGGATTCCATACCCAGTACTCTCTTGGAGTAATCCCTTATGCAGAGCCAGGAATGAGGCCTGAACACAGGAGGTGTGTCCCCACCTCCCCCGACACCTCCTCCTCCGGCGGACACACAAAGGCACAAAATGACGTTTGGTTGAGGTGCTTGCTGAGTTTGCATTGTGTAGCTGTCATGTGCCAGAGATCACACCTTCTCATGGCTCTGGTGATCTTAGCTGTAGTACTCCGGGAGCCGCCACAGATCAAACTCAAGGCTCTGCCTAGGAGCTTTTCTGAGGTTCTTCCTCTTGTAATTTTGAATAAAAATAAATTGCATCTATTAAACCAAATACCTTAGTTTTAAGCTAACATTGATACGGCATTTACAAAAGGCAGGTATGCAAAGCATAGCTGTGAAAATATTAAACCAATGTTGAATGCAAACATAACTGTACGGTTACGCCACACACGGAAGTGGTGCATATAGAGCTCCTCTTCTTTTTCCAGGCAGGAGGGAAGAAGGCTGACCATCCCTCTCAGTGCCAGAGACTCGCTGTGCTCTCCACAGGCCAGACTCACAGGCAGGGCCTGTCTCAGAAGAGGTGAAGAAAGTCGGCAGGCGCTGGCTTCCTGTCCTGCTCTCCAGTCACTGCAATTCACCTGAAGTTTGTTTCCTCAGAACTGACATTTACTTTAGAAAACTTTACTGGCTTACTTTTCCATGAACTCGATTTTCTAACATAAAGATTAATGAATTCTTTTTTCCAGAAAATGGCAAATCATGAGCATTTTCCAATCTTATACCAGATAATCTGTCTCTTAACTGACTTGGTATATTGGTATGGATCTTTATAGACACGGTCCCTCTCTCTCTGACTCTCTCTCTCTCTCTCTTTCTCTCTCTCTCTCCCCCTCCCTCTCCTCTCCTCTCCCTCTCTCCCTTCCCCCACTCTCCCTCCCTCTCTCCCTCCCCTGTTCTTTTTCAGGGCTCTCCTTTAAGGTTCTGACTGACCCACACTCCCAGTGGACCAGAAAAACTCGGGCTTTCACACATAATAATTTCCTACCCCAAGTCTACCCACTACCTCTGGATGTCAGTTAGTTAACTTACTATTTTCAGTAGCCAAGTTGATGGTGAATAGGAAAGTTCTAGGGAAAATTCCTCAAGTTCTCAACATTAAGTAAACTTCAGTTTGTTTTTGTGGTTTTTAACAATTGTTTTCCAGTATTATACTTGTACTCTGTAGAGAAGAATATCACCTAACCTCTTCATGTGTCATAAGCCATTCTTAGGATTTTTTTTTTTAATCTCCTGTCAGGTAGTGTCATAGATTTTTGCTGGAACTACTCTTAAAATACTGACCAAATAGAGTATTTGTTTGATGTAAATTATCTTTTGATATATTTTCCTAGGTTGCTTTTGACGAAGCTACAGATGAATTTGCTTCTTACTTCAACAGACAGACCTCTCCCAAGATCCTCATCACAACATCAGATAGACCTCATGGGGTAAACACATTTAGTGATATAAAAATTCTTGAATTTTTTTCTTAACTTATAATGCTTGACTAACAATTCATTCAGAATATTTATGTTAATAATTGCCTTATTCATTTGCTGTCGTGTAGTGTAGTACTGGTGACATGATTTAGGCTCCCTAAGCATGATTCCTCATGATACAGTTTTTGTTAAAATTTTGGCCTGGATAATTTTTTTTATGGGGTTGTCCTATTTGTTATAGGGTATTTAGCAGTGCCCCTCACGTGTCACTGCATATCAGTAGCAGCCTTTCCCCCCTCAGCTCTTTACCCACCTGATAACCAGAATCACTGAAGATGTTTCCAGATATTGTCAAACATATACTGTTGGAGACAAAATTACCTCTTGTTGAAAACATTGTTTTAAGATGACTGACTTTTGATAAAGGATAATATTTCCTAGTTTAAATTTTTTTGTTTCCAGGCCTTGCTCTGTTTATTATGCTGTTTTATAATAATCACTATCCTTTCCTTTATTATTATTATTATTATTATTATTATTATGCCACAAAGTTTTTACTTTAGGGGATTTTCTTTCTATTTTTTTTAAACAGAGAACCGTACGACTCTGCGATCAGCTCTCTACTGTTATACCAAACTCACATGTTTATTACAGAAGAGGACTGGCTCTGAAAAAAATTATTCCACAGTGCATCTCCAGAGATTTCACAGATCTGATTGTTATTAACGAAGATCGTAAAACACCAAGTATCCTTTCTTCTTTGTTTTCCTGTGATCACCTTCATATTTTAAAATGCACGTAAAAGATAAGGAAATAACTGAGATAATTTTCAGAATGTGATTTTTAAATCTGGTTAGATCTCTATTCCAAGATTCTATGAACTAATTTTTTCTTTTTGTCCATCAAGCACATAGTACAGGTGAAACATTTTAATCCTTAGAAAAAGATGCATAATTAAACAGGTTTAATTATAATATAGCAGCAGAATACACATATATATTAATGAAAGCATGGTTTGGGGAGGACAATTATAGTATATATTGTAGAATTGGGTGAAATCTTCCCTGGAAATATCAAGGAGATAGAACTTGACAAAGGTGCTTACATATAATCTAAGGAAGTAGAATAATGAGGAGAATGAGTCAGAGGGAGGGTGCCTCGTATAGACAGATACTGTAGGATAAAGTCATAAAGGAGGTTCCCTTGTTGAGGGCTTATACATATTTGGGCTAGATTTCATGTGGCCAGAGGTGGTATCTATCATTGGATTATTTTTAGTTGTTCTGCATAGATATTTAAACCTGTTACATAGATTCTGGTGTTTCAGATGCTGAGAATAATCCCTTTTGTGGTTTGTTTTTATTTTACTACATTCTGAGGTAAATGGGTCACCTGAGCCTAACATAGTTCTCCTTGATTTCAGAGGAGCTCTTAAAAAGAATGCCTCCAACTTATTTTTGCTGTTGCTGTATTTAAAGAACAATGACTATGAATTCTAACTTGAAAGATGATTAAATCAGAGACTGGGATAGAACAGGCCTAGAATGTGCAAGTCAGTGGATTTGATCCCTCGCATTGCCAGGGTGGCTCTAGTGTGACCCCTCCTTTCCAGCTTGGTTTGGCCCCCTATCTTTAAAAATGGTCATATAGTTGAATGGGTCAGAACTAAAAATCATTATTAATAGCCCGGCAAGCTACCGAGAGTATCTCGCCCACACGGCAAAGCCTGGCAAGCTCCCCATGATGTATTCGATATGCCA
>JAOXYA010000008.1:39758015-39772018 GCA_028565675.1 Sorex palustris | reverse complement strand
GGGGGGGGGGGGGGGGGGGGGGGGGGGGGGCTCAGTCCAGCCAGGGTGGAGGTGACAGGAAGTGGGTGGGAGTGTGTGTGTGTGTGTGTGGGGGGGTCAGTGAGCTTGGCCCGAGAGGGCAGAGACCACCCGGCTTCTGGGGGTCCCAGGTTCCCCCAGTGCCGTGGAGGCATCTAGGGAAGGAGGGGCTGGGCTGGGGGAGGGGCGCCCCTGCCCAGCTCCCAGGCCCGTCTGGGCAGGGCCCCTCGTGCTGCGTCTCTAGGTCACGTCTACCCCCGTTTCTACGCTACGCTAGTGTCACAAAGCACCGTCAGTCTTCACAGGATGCACAGACAAGTCAAACCAAACCACCGCGCAAACCAAACGTGCAAAACAAAATCCTGTACACGCGCCTGGCCCGGCCGCCCGCCCGCCCGCAGGGAGCGTGGGGGCAGCCGGCCAAGGCGCAGAGGGTCCCCCGTCCCAGCCACACCCTGGGGGCGCCCCCCAGCCCCCCCGGAAGGAAGACAGACATCCTGGGTGTGGCTCTCTCGGGCCTCCTTTTCCTTTCAAAGTGCTCTGGACAGCTGGCGGGGCAGCCAGGGGACAGGGCACTGGAGTCTGGGCAGGCGGAGGCCGGTGCAGGAGTGGGGGGTGGGGGCTGCCGGGCGGCGGCAGGAAAGGGCCACGCGGGAGGAAGTCGAGTCCGAGTGCCTGTCGGGTGGGCTCGAAGCACAGTGACTCACGCGGCGGGTGGGGAGGGGCCCCGGGGTGGCGCCCCCGCCCCGCCTCTCCTGCCCACAGCTGCGGCCGGCCGGAGGGGGTGTGGGTTGGTGGAGCGCCGCGTCCTCTCTCGGGGGGCCTGCTCGGTGCCTTTACCAGATGCCGCTGGACCTGCCCCCCGGGGGAGCGAGGATCCGAGCCGAGGCCCGCTTTGGAACGTGGTCGTCAATCTGAGAACCTGTGGGAAGAAGTCGGGGTGATCTGGGCTGCTGAGGGGGGGCAGGAGGGTGTAGAGGTGCCCTCACCCCTGCTGGAGCTGCCCAAGAGAGGCACGCGTCCTGCGCAAGGGCCCCCGCCCCGTTGTACAGATGAGGAAACTGAGGCTCTGGGAAGTCCAGTGACTTAGCAAGCCTGGGTTTGAAGCCGGATCCCAGGCAGATGTTCGGAACGGCACAAGTCCTGGTCCACCCTGCTGGGCGCCTGGACCCAGACCGAGATGTCACCAAGGTGGTCTGGAGCCCCAAGTGTGGGGCTGTGATTCAGTCTGCCCCCGGGGAAGGACAGCGTGGGGGGAGGGGTGGAGTCACAGAGCCCCTAGGTCAACCTGGGCTCCGCCAAGGTCACAGGCCAGTGCGGGGTCAATGGTTCTGGGGTTCCTTCAGTTTTTCAGGGGGCTATCTGCTGTGGGGACCTCCGGACCGGCAAGGCACCTGTGCACCTTGCTAAGCCCCCTGGTCCCAGTCTCCCGGTACTGGGCGGCCCCTGGGTGACAGTTCTCCTGTCCGGGAGTGTGGAGGGGTCACTCCCTATGGCTGTCACCTGTTTGGACAGGAAGTCTGGGTTCCCAGATCTGATCCGGGTACCCAGGGGCTCAGCAGGTGGCCCACAGAGGGCGGGAGGCCACTGTGTACGTAGTCCCGTCTGTCTGCCCAGGAGGTGCCCACTCTTAGTGGAAGGGTGAGTCCGGGCAGTGGCTCGGCCACTCAGGGACACCCAGTCCGCACCCCTGGGTGGCCCGCCCATGGCAGTCTCTGTGGGGGCTGCCTGCAGGGCTGGGAGACAGCTGAGGGCAGGAGGGCAGCACCCCTGACCCAGGAACTGCCAGGCTGATGCTCAAACCTTCATGCCCAAACCTCAGGCTGCTCAGGGCTAGGAGTGGCCTGGTGCTTGCTCCCTGGTACTTTCGGGGGGCCCCTATTTGTTTAGAGCAGCCGCCCGTGGGACCAGGGGTACTTATGGGCCGCCGATCCCAGAGCTAAGGCGGTGTCGGGACGAGGATGCAGACACACCTGTGCTGTGTGTTGTGTCTATTTGTGTCTATGTCTATGTTGTGTGTGTGTGCCTGTTTTGTGTGTGTGTCTGCACCTGTGCTTAGATGGGGGTCCTGGAGGACCGCGAGAGGGTAACCCTGAGAAGCTGGGGTCACCTCTGCAGCTCCCGCAAATGTTTCTGGAGACAAAACACCTGAGTTTTGGAGGTGGAACCAGGGACAGGGAGGCCCCCTTGGGACCCAGCGAGGAGGGGCCGGGGGCAGACTCTTACCGGAGAGGCTGAAGCTGGACTCGTGCAGGTCCCTCATGCCACCGTGCCGGGTGACGGGCCGGGTCGGGGTGTCTGCGAGCGGCGTGCCCATCTCCTTCTTCCCAGGGTGCACCACGACCGCCACGTCGCCCAGGTAGGGGGTGCGGTCCACGCCCTTCACCTTCAGGGTCTGGGGAAGGTGGAGAAGGGGAGAGGAGAGGCCACGGGGCATCAGAGCCAACACCTCGCCACAGACACGCCCCATCCTCAATTCCAGAACCCTCCAGCCTAGAGCACGCATGACTATGTGTGTGCATCCGTGTGTCTCTGTGTGTGTGGGTCTGTCTGTGTCTGTGTGCCTATGTCTCTGTGTTGTGTGTGTGTCTGTGCCTGTGTCTCTGTGTGGGTGCTGTGTGTATCTATTTGTGTCTATGTCTATGTTGTGTGTGTGTGTGTCTGTTTGTGTGTGTGTCTGCACCTGTGTCTCAGTGTGTGTATCTGTGTCTATGTCTGTGTTGTGTGTGTCTGTTTGTGTGTGTGTTTCTGGGCGCCTATGTCTATGTCTCTGTGTTGTCTGTCTGTGTGTATTCTGTGCCTCTCTCTCTGTGTATTTGTGCTGTGTGTGTATCTGTGTCTGTCTGTGTTGCATATGTCTGTTTGTGTGTGTGTCTGTGTAACTGTCTGTCTGTGCACCTATGTCTGTGTTGTCTGTGTGTGTGTGTGTGTGTGTGTGTGTGTTCACATGCATATGGATACAGAGAGGACCCCTGGCTGCCCCTCCAGCTGGGGAAATCCAGTCCCCAGAGCCCCCTCAGAGGGAGCAGTGCCCCCTTCTCCCCTGCCAGGCCCCCTCAACCTCCCTGTCAATTTCATGGGGACAGAAGTAGAATTCAGAGAACTCAGCGAGCCCCCCACCCCACGGTGACACCGAGCCGTCTGTGGTTAGTTAAGCTCATTCTCAAAGGCAGCAGAGGTGAGAGCCTGGAGGAGTGGCAGGACCTTTCTAGAGCCCTGATGTCGGGGCCCAGCGGGGAGCACCTCGGCCATTTCCCGGGGCTGGGGACCTAACCCCTTGTCACAGGACTCGCTTCTCTGCTCTTCCCCAGACCTGCAGTGACCAGGACAGCCTGGCTGGGAGATGCAGCGAGAGGAGCATGTCCGCCCCGCCTCACCTTCTCCCTCTGCACCAGCTTCTTGTACACGGTGTCCGGGAAGGACCGCAGGGGACAGAACTTGCCAGTGCCCTCAGCGCACATGAAGACGCCGTTCTCGTACACGACGCGGCCCCGGCTGATGGTGACCAGAGGGACGCCATGGCAGCGCATGTTCTCATAGAGGTTGAAGTCGCCTCCCTGCACTTGGGTGCTGGCCGAGATGGTCCTGGGGGAGGCAGAGGCGGAGAGAGACCTAAGGAAGGGTGCAGGGGTCACTGGGAAGGGGTGAGCCCCAAAGGCTGCCAGTTCCGAGATGACACGTGCCTCTGCCAAACTGCTGGAACCCCAAGACTCTTTTACCCAGGCCTGCAGTGGGAATGGGGCTGATTACAAGGGTGGTCACGGTGAAATGGGACCCACAGGGGACAACATGACATTGGTTCTGGGAAGCAGTGGTTAGCATTGGTGTAACGTGGTGATGGTGGAGGTGGGGGGGGGGTGCGGAAACAGATTTTCTTTCTTTTTTTTTTTTTTGCTTTTTGGGTCACACCCAGCGATTCAAAGGGATTACTCCTGGCTCATGCACTCAGGAATTACTCCTGGCGGTGCTTGGGGGACCATATGGGATGTTGGGAATCAAACCTGGGTCGGCCTCATGCAAGGCAAGCCCTACCCTCTGCGCTATAACTCCAGCCCCACGGGGTGGGGATTTTCTCTTCACTTGAATTGAGGCTGGAGCGATAGTACAGTAGGTAGGGTATCTGCCTTGTCGACAGCCGACCTGGTTTGGTCCCTTGCATCCCATACGGTCCCCTAAGCCCCTCCAGGAGTGAGTGATCCCTGAGCTCAGAGCCAGGACTAAGCTTCAAGCCAGGTGTGGTTCAGAACGAAAACAAAACAGAACAAAAACCAAGAAGGTAGATTTTGGGGATGGGGTTAGGGGTGACATGTTTTCTCTGAAAGGGGGCAGAAGGCCAAATTCGTTCAGGGGCCTTTGTTTTAAGAGGAGGAGATGGCAGAAGCGGCCGTGCACACACGGAGAACCAGGGACGTGGGGAGAAGACCAGAGAGCAAGGAGGCTGGGGACTTAGGAGCTCGGCTGGCCCCCGGGGAACTTTGGTGTGTCACCAGGCCCTGGTCTGGAGTCTTGGCTGAGTGGTGCTAGCCGAGTTGGGCATGGGGCTCAACTCTGCATGGGTTCCTTGACGATGCTGACCAGTAACAGCCTGGCACAGCTCCAGAGGCCAGCCCAGGCTCTGGAACCCGACGGAGGAGGTGGGAGAGCCCTGGCACAGGGCTCCTTCAACCAGGGCACCAAATCAAGTCTGCTGAGAGACTGAGACAGTTCACACTAAGAAACAAGTCCTCCCTGAGAAGGGAGCTGGGAGTAAGCCCTGAGCACCACCGGACAAGGGCCCCCCAAAGAATTAATCCCCATCTGCCCCATGTCTCAGTGTAGAGAGGTGCAGCACCCCTGGCCGGTGGGAAGCCAAGAGCTGGCGTGGGAGGCCGAGGCGAGCGGTCAGGTTTGGCTTCTTCCTGTCTGCGGGCAGTGGGGTGTCCTCCTCTCTGCTGCAGTCCCTTCAAGGGCTCAATGGGCATAAGCCCTCCAACCCCACGCCCGCAACCTTGGGGTCGGAGCAATAGTACAGCGGGGAGGGTGTCTGCCTTGCACATGGGCTGACCTGGGTTTGATCCTCTGAGCACTGCCAGGAGTGATCCCCGAGTGCAGAGCCAGGTTCAAGCCCTGAGCACCGCCAGGTGTGGCCCCAATCCCCCCGCCCCCAAACAGAAACAACAACAAAAAACAAGAACTCTGACCCAAATCCAGTCCCTCTTGGATGGCGAGAAAATGACTGCAAGAAAACGGCCACGATACTCGTGAGGCCGGTGCAGGAAGCAGGACCGTGGGCCTCAACCTGCGGGTCAGCCAGGCCGCCGGTGCTGGTCCAGTTTGCATGCTCCAGCACGAACCCTGGGCTGCGGGAGTTCTGCACTCAAGTTCCTAAGACCCCAGCAGCCCCTAAAGAACCTGGGGCCCCCTAAAGACCCTGGGACCCCCTAAATACCCCAGGGTCCCCTAAAGACACCAGAGACCCCTAAAGATTCCAGGGGCCCCTAAGACCCCCTAAAGACCTGGAGGCCCCTAAAGATCCCGAGGGGCCCATAAAGACCCTGGGACCCCCCTAAAGGTCCCAGGGACCCCTAAAGACCCTGGGGTCCCCTATATACCCCAGGGGACCCTAAAGATGCCAGAGATCCCTAAAGGTCCCAGAGCCCCCTAAGGACCCCAGGGCCCCCTAAAGACCCTGGAGGCCCCTAAAGACCCCAGGGGCTCCAAAGACCCCAGAGACCCCTGAAGACCGCGGGGACTCCTAAAGACCCCAGGGGCCCCTAAAGACCCCGGGACCCGGTGACGTGCGGCAGGTCTTTACTTGGTGGCCTCCGGGTCCCACACCACCACGTCGGCGTCGGCTCCGGGGATGATGCGGCCCTTGCGGGGATACAGGTTGAGGATCTTCGCTGCATTGGAGCTGGTGACGGCCACAAAACGGTTCTCATCCATCTTGCCTCCCACCTGAAAGGAAGTGATGGCTGTGGGGCAGGGCGGGGGCACCTCGGGACCTCAGCGCTCAGGTCTCTCTCCGTGCTACCTCCGGGTGCCCCCCAGCCCCACCAGGTGCCCCCCCCGCCCCACTCCCATCCGTCACCCCGGAGGCTCTGTAGTGGGGTGAGTCTCGAGCACTTCCGATCTTCTCGTACCCACACTGGGCAGTGCATGGCACTGTTCTAGGGCAATGCCCAAAATGCAGGTGACAGGGCTGGGGTGGGGGTCCTGGCAGGTGATATCTGAGAGGCCTGGGTTTGGCCCCCAGCACAAGAGAAAATATAAAATAAAGAAGACTGGGAACTCTTCGTCACGGGCACAACATGAAGCGATATTCAAATGCGTCCTGTGGCCCGAGAGACAGGGATGGGGTGAAGGCCCTTGGGTGCGTGGGGCCGACCCTGGCTTGACCCCCACACTGCATACTCCCCCGGAGGGCCAGAAGCAGCCCCTGAGCATCACCGGGTCTAACCCCAATCCCAAACGCTTCCCTGCAAAGAACAAATGAAGTCCTGCTCCCTGTTGTTACTGAGAAGCAACCGGACTAAATAGAGCGACAGCCTTGGCCAGAGAAACAGCACAGCGGGGAGGGCGCTTGCCTTGCACGCGGCCGACCTGGGTTCGATTCCCAGCATCCCATAGGGTCCCCCGAGCACTGCCAGGAGTGATTCCTGAGTGCAGAGGCAGGAGTAAGCCCTGAACACTCCCCCCCAAAAAACAAACAAAAGTAGAGCAATACCCTAAAAAAAAAAAGGCCAAAACAGTCCTTGCTTGAAACAGAGTAACTTTGAGTGAGAAGATTTGAAATAGCTCAAGGCACTAAAGTTTGGGGGAGGACAATAAAGCGTGGTGTTTCCTTCGGAGGAAACATCCACTGAAAACAAACATGTTAAGAATGAATAAAAATAAATACGTTTGTAAGAATTTTTACCAGTACTGGAAGACAGGCAAAAAAACACTTATATTTTAAAAAAAAAAAGGCAAACCCAGACACAAAAATAACGTCTAGTACATCCACAGAACTACAGAGATAGAAGGAAGAGTCCTCTGAGTCTACGTGACATGGACCAGGAGCCAAAGGTAAGCGTGAGGCTGTGAGGTTAACCCGGTTGCTGCTTGTGTAAAGGGTCCGGGCAGCTCCTTTTTTTCTGCTTTTTTGGGTCACACCCAGCGATGCTCAGGGCTAACTCCTGGCTCTGCACTCAGGAATTTCTCCTGACGGTGCTGGGGGACCATATATATGGGGGATGCTGGGGACTGAACCCAGGTCGGCCGCATACAAGGCAAACGCCTGACCTGCCGTACTATGGTTCTTCTTCTTCTTTTTTTTTAATGTAGGAGTACTGCTATTTATTCAGCCTCTGATTAGCTGATGAAATTGGGCATGAACTCCACCCTGCTGTACTATGGTTCCGGCCCCTTGCTTGTTTGCTTTGGGGCCACACTTGGCGGTGTTCAGGACTCATTCCTGGCTCTGGGCTCAGGGATCACTCCTAGTAGTGCTCCAGGGAATATATGGGGTGCCTGTAATTGAGCCCAAGCGGGCCACATGCACAGCAAGCTCCTTGCTGGCTGTACCGTCTCTCTGGCCCTAGGAGCAGCGCAGTCTGAGACCCAAGGGTTGCCGTATGCAAGGCCTGAGGTGTGACCACCAGGAACACAGCGGCAGGCGTGCATCCCCCCAAAACACAGCAGCATCCGCAGAGAAAGCTCAGGGGTGCACATATGCACATGTGAAAAAATTCTCAATAGGGGGCTGGAGTGATAGCATAGTGGGTAGGGCGCTTGCCTGGCACACAGTGGACCCCAGTTTGATTCCTGGAACCTTATATGGTCCCCCTAAGCCCTGCCAGAAGTGATTCCTGAGTGCAGAAACCCCTGAGCTCACTGGGTGTGGTCGCCACCACCCCAAAATGTTTTGATGCAAAAAATATACTTTTAAAAGTGTCTATTCTGGGGACTGGAGCGATAGTATAGTGGGAAGGGCATTTGCCTTGCACGCGGCTGACCAGGGTTTGATTCCCAGCATCCCATATGGTCCCTCAAGCACTGCCAGGAGCAATTCCTGAGTGCATGAGTCAGGAGTAACCCCTGTGCATCGCTGGATGTGATCCGAAAAGCAAAAAAAAAACCCCAAAATACAAAAAACAAAAAGTGTCTATCCTGAGCCTTATAATGCTTTTGATCACAAGAAAAGGCCAGGCAGCCTGCTGGGCTTCATCTGGTGGGAAATGAGGTACATTCGGGAGATGGGGCGGGCAGGGGGAGAAGAGGGGAGTCCACGTACCACTCCGCGCTCCCAGACCACGCTCATGCGGTCCTGCACGCCGCTGACGCCGTGTGGGATCTTGGTGAAGTCCTCCTTGCCCATGGCCTTCTGCTTGGTGGTGAAAGGCCGGTGGTCTGACGCTACGATGTTCAGAGTGTCACTGGCCAGAGAGAAGGCAGTGATGAGCCGCTTGGGGAGGGAGAAAAGACAGAAGCCTGCATGGGGGAGTCTCTGCCAGGGGTCCTGTCTGGGGGCCTCAGTTTGTCATCCTGAGAAATGGGAAGATGGGCTGGGTGTGGCCCAGACTACGGCAGGCCAAACCGCTGGAGCTCTGTAGTGTTGACTTTGGTTTTCTTCCTTATTTATTTTTTATTTTGGGGCTCGGGGGGCACACTCAGCAGTGCTCAGGAGCTACTCCTGGTTCTGTGCTCAGGGATCACGCCTCACGATATTGAGGGGAGGGGAGTCTATGCGGTGTTCGGGATGGAATCAGGGTTGGCTACCTGTGAGGCAAACGCCCCACCCTCTACCTTCCTGACTGCAGGGAGCAGCTGGGAGCAGGCTTTCAGGGTGAACAGAGGGAGCGTGAACCCTGAGATTAGTCCTAGGTACTGTCTCCCCCACCCCCACCCCCCACACTGCTGGGAGCAGCCCCTGGCCCCAGCCTCCACTGGGGTAGCCTCTACTTTCAAACACCGAGAGCGGGAGAAGGAAACCACACTCGAGCTTTGGGTTTAGACTCTAAGCCAGGCTTACACTTTGGTTTAGAGAAAACGAGAGACGCCTTTTATGGCCACGGAAACTCTGCCGGGTTCACCTGACCCGGGAGGCCGGTCCCCAGCGTGTGGTGAGTGAGCCGATGGGAAACCGTCCAGAGCTCAGTCCGGCTGAGCCACAGTTCAGCCCTTCCTCCGGCCTGGAGCTGTAGTCGGCCTCAGCAACTTGGCCTGGGCACCCGGGGAAGCAGGTCCAGGGGCACGGGGGTCACACCTGTACAAGGCTACCAGGGTGCAGGATGGCGAAGGCGGCTGGGCAGGGAGCAGCCGCCAGCCACGGCCCGCGGTCCCTGCAGGCGGCCTGAGAGATGGTGAGCATGGAGCAGAGAAGGGCCCGTGGCAGGAAGCACCCTTGCAGGCGGGGTGAGGGCGCTCAGGGAACAGGAGCACGCAGGGCCGGCCCTGGGCCCCCTGGCCTTGGATGCCCCCGACCTGGGGGGCTGGAGTGCAGCTGAGCGGCAGCCCCTGCCCAGGCCCCAACACTCTGGGAGGCGACACACAGGCTGTCTCTGGGCGCCTGTGGCTCGCGGGTCTGTGCCCACACGGTGCCAAGACTCCTGGGCCGTGGCACAGACCAGGCAGGGGGCTGGCCCCCAGAGCAGAGTGCCTGTTCTCAGGGTTCCCACGGGCTCCCCAGCCAGCAGAAACCATCAGGGACAGGCCCTTCCTCCTCGGGGTCTCCTGGACACAGGGGGGCTGAGCTGGGAGCGGCACCCCCCAGAGTCAGGGGCCCCAGGAGCAACCCGCCCAACTCCAACTGCTGAATGCGCCTGCCGCGACCCTCCATGCCCTCGTGGGTTCTGGGGGCTGGGAAGGGGCCAGGAGGCAGAGCTGGACGAGGCACTGGGTGAGGGGCACAGCGAATGTTCCCCTCTGGGCCCGTGTCTGGCAAAGGGGGGGTTCCAAAGACGGGTGCCCTAGAGCTGGGAAAGCAGTAGCATCTGGTCCAGCAGGACAACTTCCGGGGTCGGGTGGAGGAGGGGAGGGAGGCCAGGGACCCCTGGGGAGCCGAGGCAGGCGAATGGGCAGGTGGCCGTGGGAACAGAAGGTCTCTGCACGGTGACCCCCCCAACCCTGCCTGCTCCTACCCCTGGATGGGGGACGCAGGGCTGGAAGGAGGAGCACAGGGCGGAAGGGCAGGGACGGACGGGCAGGAGGGACGGGCAGGGAAGGGACAGGGCGTGGCCAGAGCTGATGGATGGGGCCGCTTGGGCCCATCCAGCATTTCCAAAAGTGGGTGATACAGACCCCAGGAGCGCTAGAACAATCCAGGCGGGTGGGGGGGAGCTCGGGTGCGACTGGGGGACGCTTTGCTCTTTGTTCACCTACCCACCTAATGCTGTTTATTCAGGAGGGGGGCAGAGTGATTCTTATTTTCCCTGAAAAGGGGCCGGTAGCCGAGTGAGTTACGGGACGTCTGCTCTAGGATAAGGCAGAGACCACCCCAGCAGCAGTTTCCCTGGGGGGCATTGGTGTCTGTCCCCATCGTCCTGGGGGACTGTCCATCCGCCCCTCCCTCACTCCACTCCAAGGGGCCGGGGAGCTGGAGCAGAACCGTCCCACGGGCTCCAGAAGTCTAACCACAGTGATGGGGTAGGGTAGATAGATGGGGGGGTCGACCCCCGGGACCGCGTGCTCCTGGCATCCCTTACTTGGCCAGCAGGCTCATGAGGTAGGTGGAGGTGTTGGTGTCGAGTCTCAAGGGCGGCACCGTGACGTAGGCGGCGGCGTGGGACCAGTCCTGGTGGTAGTAGTGCAGGCCCGTCAGTGTGGCGTGGGCCGTGGTGGTCTCAGCCAGCACCACCTTCCCTGCAAGGAGAGGGGCCCGCGGGTGAGGGCGGCAGGAACTGGCTCGGGGCTGGCTCGGGGCTCATGGCGCCTCCTCTCCCTGCAGGCCCCAGGTGAGGGTGGTGGGCAACGTGGGGGCCTGGAGACGTGGCCACCACATCCTGTATGCGGCCGACCCTGGTTCGATCCCTGGGCATCACTGGGTGCAGCGCTGGGGGTCCCTGGGTACAGCCGGGGTGACCTGGGGAGTCTCCTGCAACCCAGGCCTGAGCAGCTCCGTATCCTCAGCTGCCGTAGTCCAGCAAGGAGGGCATCTACCCTGCACCCCATGGGGTCCCCCAAGCATCATCAGAAGTAAGCCCTGAGTGTGGAGCCAGGAGTGATCCAAAAACGAAACAAAAAGCAGCCCCAAAGTCAATGATTACTAATTAGGAGGCCCCCTCCCCCAAACGCGCGTGCGCGCACACACACACACACACACACACACACACACACACAATGAAAGGGCAGCACCACTGTTGCCGGAGCAGGCGGCCGGGACAGCTTGTGGCACCTGGAGAGAAGGTGGAGCTGGGATGACTGAGCAGCTGCGGCCCGCAGGGGGCGCCCTTGGGCACAGGCTGGCCACAGGGTGCTGCCTCTAGGCTGGGTTTGTGACTTGGTGTCTCAGGGGTTACCCGCCCAGGGGTCTGGCCCGGCACTGCTGTTTGTCCAGGCCTGCCGGTGGCCCCTTAGCAGGCATGTCAGTTACCAGGGAATCAGGGCACCCCCTGCACACCCCCACCCCGGGACTCACCTTGCATCTTCGCAGCTGCGATCACGTCGCCGGCCGAGATGCTGGACACGCTGACCAGGTAGATGGGACAGTGAGTCTGGACAGGGGAGAGGAGTGCTGACGTCAGCCATGTCAAACCGACACAGGCCTCCCCTGCCCTGCCCAGTGCCCCCCACCACCCGGGTGAGGGTCGCAGGCAGAGGCCAGGGAGCCCACAAGCCCAGGTGGAGGTCACCCACTCCCAACGCCACGCCAAGACTAGAACCGCAGAGCAGGGCTTCTTGTTTATGGAGGGGTTTCCCCTCCCCACGGCCCGGAGAGCCCTGGGTGGACACCCCATCTCAGGTTTCCACCTCTGGTTTCCAGGTGCTGGGCACCCCAGGCAGGGTGTCAGCAAGTGCACACCCAGACTCGCATCCCGCTGATCTTTCTCTCCACAGCCTCACTCCTGCACTCCTGGGCTCCACACCTGTGGGCATCTGTTTGAGCTAACCCCCGAGGAGCTTCCCTTGCGTGGTTCCATCTTCCCTGGTCTAGGGGGCACTTCCCATCAGAAGGAACCCAGCGGCTCCAAGCCTGGTCGCCGGAACAGCCGCATCCAGGTCCCAGACAGGTGACCTGCTACCCCACGCACAGCTCCACGGCTCTGCCTCTCAGACAAGGATGGAATGCGGGAGCCGGCTCAGCGGGTGGTTCGGCGGGCACAGGCCTGGCTCCGACGCTGGCTGGCTCTGCATGCTCTTGTCTCTGCCAGCGCTGACCCCCACCCCACCCCCACCCTCGTCCTTTGGGGCACAGCCTGGTCCTTCCAGGAGAGTTGCTGCAGCTTCTGCGCTCAGACTCACCGACAGGGCGGGAGGCAGGACAGCAGAAAAGGCACTTGCTGTGTAAACAGCGGACCCAGGGGCCATCCCCGAGTCCTACCAGGAACGACCCCTGGGCACAGAGCCAAGAGTAAACCCTGAGCACAGCCGGGTATGACCCCAAAACAAACAACAACAAAACTGAAGCACAGATGGTCAGTTCAGAGGCCAGACAGACGGGCAGCTCAGAGGCCAGATGGACGGGCGGCTCTGAACCCTCTGCCTTCCCATTTCTGACTGGTCTGCCTGGGTCTGGTGAACCTATTTTTTTTTTTTTTTTGCTTTTTGGGTCACACCTGGCGATGCACAGGGGTTCCTCCTGGCTCATGCACTCAGGAATCACCCCTGGCCGTGCTCAGGGGACCACATGGGATGCTGGGAATTGAACCTGGGTCTGCCGTATGCAAGGCAAACACCCTACCTGCTGTGCTATCACTCCAGCCCCTGTACTGAAACTTTTGAAAATTAGGATGGAGAAAGATGTCTCACCTGGGAGATTCCTGTCTGCTATAATCAAGATGAATTCTTGCCAACTGGTTAGGGAGGTAGCCTTTGATGTCCTTTCCTTGATGAGGAACAAATAAACTAGTGGAGAAAGTGGGGAGATAAGAAAAAATTAGTTATTACAGTAGTTTTTTAAAAGAAGAGTGCAAGTGTGAGTAACTAAAATCTATCTGGTCTTGTCCTGGTACAGAGTTCTTAAAACTCTTGGAATTTCTTGAGGACGGGGTGGCATGCCACAGCCACCAGTTCTCAAGGATTGCTCCCAGTGTTCTGTGCTCAGGGGTTGCTCCTGAAAGTACTCAGGAGACCATGGAGTGCCAGGAACCAAGAATTCTTGGAATTTCTTGGTAAAAGTGTCTTCTTTGTTATTTGGGGTTCAACTTTGAGGATCTATAAGGAAATATTTGATATGTCTTTTATTAGGATCACAAGATCAGGAAAGAAAAAAGATACACAAAATCAGTGGCACTGGGGCATATATTAACTATTGTTAAAACATAGCAGTGAGTTCATGGTGTTTCCTTGTACCATTGTTTCTACTTGTGATGTGTTTACGAATGGCTCAATTTTTTTTTTAAACACTAATAAGTCTGGTGGTTAAAAATGAAGAAGCACTCACAATGGTCAAAGCACACAATGCTTGTAACCTGGAGGAATGACTCACCTCCTCTTGGAATGATTAGATTGTGAGGAAGTTTTGGAATATAAGCATGAATGAATGAGAAGAATGGGAGGAAGCGGTTCAGCATGCAAAAACAAGTTGACAGGGGGGTTTGTATGTGCAAGAGGATGTGCTGTATTTGAGGGTATGAGGCCAGTCACTATAGATGTCCCCATATAACTCTATGTGCGTGTGCGTGTGTGTGTGTGTGTGTGTGTGTTAGCACCTGTCTGCTCAGGAGCACTGTCAATACTGGTTCAATACTTGGGAGTCACTGGTAGTGCACGGGAGACTATTACTTCAATTATACTTTTTTTGCCTCTCTGGGATATATTCCCAGGAGTGGTATTGCTGGGTCAAATGGAAGCTCAATTTCTAATTT
>JAOXYA010000008.1:39736901-39750793 GCA_028565675.1 Sorex palustris | reverse complement strand
ATATATAGCCAGAGAAATAATACAGCGGGTCAGGCACTTGCCTGGCATGTGGCTGTCCCCAGCACTCCACAGGACTATCCAGGAGTGGTCCCTAAGCACAGAGCCAGGAGTAATCCCTGAGCACCGCCAACTATGAGCCCCAAACAAAAAGCAAAACAGAAAACTAAGAAATACAAGTGTAAACATACGGTCTGAACAACCTGCCTCAGGGTTTAGGAACTGAGGAGAGGACAGCGGAGGTGAAAGACTCAGTGTTCACACGCCCATCAGGTGCTTTCGGATTTTGGGCCTTATACGCTCGCACCTATTCAAAAGCACCAGCCAGGGCCTGGGGACGCGCGCTCTGCCCTGGCGTGCCCCCGTGGCCGGCTTCCGGTTTCAGCCCAGGCACTGCAGCTGGCGATGCCCGGTCTCGCCTCCAGGGGGAGTGAGCACCGCCACCGAGTGTGCGACCTGGCCACGGCCGCAAGGGCCCCCGAGGACAAAGGGAAGGGCGGGGATGGGAAATATAAAAAAACACAGCGTTGGGGCCAGGGAGATGGAACAGGGCTCGGGGCACCCGCCTTGCCTGCAACCCACCCCGGTTCCATCCCTGACGCTGCACGTGGCTCTAGAGCTCTGCGGGGAGTGACCTCCGAGCACAGGGCCGCGAGCAGCAGCCCCAGGACCGCTGGGGAGAGTCCACTCACACCCTCTGCATTAAAAAAGAAAAAAAAAGTACAACACCGCAGCGGCAAGCAGAAGGAAGGGTGCACGACCCGGAAGATGGTGTCCCCTGCCCTTTTACAGCTGCCAGTGACAGAGGCAGCGTCCCCCAGGATCCCAGGGAAATCTCGGAAATGGGGTCTCCGTGAGGGTCTGGCCGCGTCAGTGCCAGACTCTGGACCTGGAGGCTGGACACCGGGAGGCTGGACTTGTCGTGTGCCCCCCCCAGGAGCGCCCAGGTGCCTTCCCCGCAAGCTCTAGGCACGGCCGCTAGATGGCGCACTGATCCTGCTGCTAATGGGGTGTGTGTGCGTGTGTGTCTGTGCATGTGTTTATGTGTGCCTGTGCGTGTGTGTATGTGCGGCGCGCGAGCAAACCCTGCGGTAGCTATTACAGGCTCAGTGATTCAGGCAGATGCTGACTAATAACTGGAGGCGCTGAGGTCCAACATCTGAGGGAAGGCAGGTGGGGGCACAATTGGGGGAGGATGTGGCCTAGTGTCCTCTGCCTGGACAGGAGGGTGACCTGCCGAAAAGGCTGGCAGGACCCCAAGGCGTGGCATGCGACTTCAATCGTCCTAGGGCTTTGGGGATGCCTTAAAGGGCCTGTGCTGAAGAACCAGGAGCGCCCGTGTGTGCTGACCTCTCTGGACCTGCTCTCCACCTGTAAAATGGGTCTAATGGTCATCGCTACCATACTGGATCGATCTGACAAAATGGTGTACATCAAGTCTCTGTCCATGATACGCTTGGACTGCTCAATCTTGCAGCTCTTTTATATTGGAGAGGGGACGAAGGGTGCTCAGGGCTTACTTCTCGTGCTGTGCTCAGGGATCATTCCTGGGGGGACTTAGGGGGACCATCTGTGGTGCGGAGGATTGAACTGGGCATGTGCAGGTCAGGTGCCTCCTCCCTGCTCCCTGCCAGCCCCCAGTTTCCAGCAACCCCCCTAGGTGTGGTCTTCCGTTCCCCCCATGCCCGCAGAGCTGCTGGCTTCTGCAGCCCTGTCCCGGCCAGCCAGGGTGGATGCTTCCCAGATTTCACTTTTTATGGGGACGTTTGAGCAAAGTCCTGCATATCTTTGCTTAAAAGCGGCTCTGTGTAAAAGTCCGAAAATGTAAACTCCATGGAGGAAGAAGGGAGGGTCCCCTTTTTAAGAAGTTGTTGGACAAAGCCGTCCTTCACAACTGCTGCAAAGCTCGGGTTTGTGAGTGTGTCATTGTAGCCCCTCGGGCAAAACCACAGGGCCTCTCCGGGCAGAGGTGGGGAAATGGGCCTGCCTGGGGCAGCAGACTGCATTCAGGGGACCGGGGCCAGTGGGGACTGTGGAAGGTGGGCATGGTGGCACGCGGGGGATTGCGGTGGACCAGGGACAGTGGTGGGTGGGACACAGAGCCTCTGGGCACTCTCTATTTCCATTCCTGACCTGGATTAAGAGTCTGGCGGTATTCCTTGGTGTGGAAGCTTCTGGAATCACAAGCAGCACTGGGCAGGCAGGTTTGCCTCACAAAGGCCTGTCCCCACTACTCTGAATAGGAAAGACCCCAGAGTCCCCCCGAAGCAAGCCCAGCCCCAACTGGATGATGGTGCAGAGGCCCTGAACTTCACCCCGGGGACCAGTCCAGGAGCTGGAGGCTGGGGGTGCCCGTCTTCATGGTTTAGGTGGGCAGGCCTGGAGGGAGAAGGGCAGATGATATTAAAGGGCTGAGTCAGGGGCCGAAGCAAAAATATATCCGGTAGGGTGCTTGCTTTGCACATGACAACCCAGGTTGGATCCCTGGGACCCCATACCATCCCCTGAGACCCACCAGGAGTGATTGCTGAGTGCAGAGCCAGGAGGAAGTCCTGAGCACCACTGGGTGAGGCCCTAAAACAACCAAAAGGCTCAGACAGGGCCCTGGAAGGGTCAGCGGAGGGCACACGCCCAACGGGAGAGGCCCGGCTGTCTCGTTGGCACCTTATAACCCACAACAGCCTAAGAAATGGTCCATGAGAGATGTGCTCTAGATTCTGCATTTCCTGGCCCTCAACTGAGCTGGGGGAACCAAGCCTCAGGTCTGTCTCCTCCCACCCATCCTGGCTGGGGCAGCAGCACCTGTGGTCAAATCCAGACACGCTGTGGTCCCAGGGCCCCGGCTGTGCTGGAGCAAGCTGAGAGGCAGCATTGGTGGTTACCCGCCCCCCCACCAAATGCTCTGGACGAAGGTGTGGGGAACTCCCACCCCCTGCCCTGCCCTCTACCTCCTCCCCTTACCCCCTCAATGCACCAGGATTCAGAAGCTGCAGCCAATCCCGTGGCCAGCTCTCCACCCTGGCTTGCTCTATTGCATCCTGGCTATTTGCGTAGAAATGGCTTCTGTGCAGGGATCAGAGAGCTAGTCCCGAGAAAAGGCACTCGCCTTGCATGCAGCTGGCCCCGGTTCTGTCCCTGGCATCGCACAGGGTCCCCTGAGCACCACAGGGGGTGATCCCTGAGCACAGAGCCAGGAGGAAACCTGAGGCAGAGGCCAGGTGTGCCTCAAATACCCTTTCTCCACAAAATTAAAGAAATAAAGAAAAAAGGAGACAGTGTTTCTATGGAGTTGGCAGGGACCCTGAGAGGAGGGCGCAGGTCCGGTAAGCGTGTGCTGACGCACATGTAGGCAGGGACGCCCACCCTGCTCCTTACTCCCACCCTCCTGCTCCCCACCCCTCCCCCATCTGCTTCCTGTCCCTCTGGAGGAGCAATGTTTTCTAGAGCTTTCTAGGCATGCAACCGCACAGGTCCTGCTCCTCCATCTGCCTTCTCGGGCCCAGTGCACCTGGGGCTCAGCCTTGGTGCAACACCCCATTTTCTGGGGCCACATTCCCAGCAGAAGGATGCATCTTGGGTTTCTCCTGCTCTCCCCCTCACTGATTGGCCTCTCTCCTGACTGCCCGCAGCCCCCCGCGGTGCCCTACTTAGACCTGGGTGGGGGGGAGGGGTCTGTCCATCTGCTCCCAGGAGTGGGCAGAAGGGGGCTGGGTGGCCATGGGAGGCCAGGTCAGGAAGATTAATCCCGAACCACTCAGCGCTCAGAAACACTGGGGTGCTTGTCTGCTGTCACAGGTCACTCCTCCATGCTGCTGCTGGCCGGTGGGACTCAGGAGGAGCCGGGCTGGGCTCACCTCGTTCTCCCTGAGCCTGCTGGAGATGGAAAACATGTTAACCCTGCCGGACCATTAACTTGAGAGCGTCAAGTGAGATGCTCTCCTGGACTCCGACTTCCTCCCCCAGGACATGCTGACCGTTACACCCATTTGTCCATGCTTGTGGGTGTGTGTGATCTGGGCCACACCGGCAGCGCTCTGGATCCTTCCAGCTTGTTTCCCAGGAGGGGGGCGAGGGTCATGCCTGGCGTCTCTCGAGGCCCTCAGGGTGTGGGGGGAAGGCCCCAAGGCCCCCTGCCCGCAATGTGGGTCTCCCGCCCTTGGGTCTCTGCAGCCCTGGTGAGACTGGCCTTCTGCAGGGTGGCGGTGGGCAAGGGCCGCACAGTCTAGCAGGTGACACGTGCTCAGTGAATGCCCTTGGCTCTATCCGCTCCAGTGATCCTGGGTCCTGGACAGGAGCATTTTTCCTGGGGTGAGTCTTCCTGAGATCCCTGGACATGCCTCCCTGTGCCAGTCTCTTGCCCAGGAGTGGAGCTGAGAGGGAAGAGATGGCCTTGGGGTTCAGCATAGGAGCTCTGTGTGTGTGTGTGTGTGTGTGTGTGTGTGTGCGCGCGCATGTGCGTGTGCACGCATGGTATGTGTGTGCATGTGTGTGTTCATGCGTGGTGTGTGTGCACATGAGTGTGTGGTGTGTGTATATGGTGGGTATGAGTGTATGCATGCATGGGGTGTGTGAGTTTGCGTGTTATTTGTATATGTGTGTGTGCATTCACAGTGAGTGTGTGTGAGTGTGTGCATGCATGGGGGATGTGTGTGTGGTGTGTGTGTGCATGTGTGGTATATGTATATTTGTGTGTGTGTGTTTGTGTGTGTGTGCAAGAGCAAGGGACTGTGGTGCTTCCAGCCCAGTGGCTCCTTAGATGTGTTGGAACAGGGGTGCACCCCTGGGAGAGGAGGCAGGGGACATGGTGCCCTCGGCACCCCTGTGGGCATGGTCAAAATGCACATCCTTTGGTCAGGAGGATGGGGCCGGTTGGGCCTTCTTTGGATTTTTACAGGATTCCTCCAAGAAATCTGATGGTTGGGCAGAGGAGGCTAGCTGGCTGGGTGGGAGGCACCCAGAGGCTGGAGCTATGGGACCCTCTTGGGACAGGGCCTCGGAGAGGCTCTTGTGTGGATTCTGAAGACCCCACAGGGGCCCTGGAGAGGCAGCCCAGAGAGTGCCCTTGTCCGTTAGTCCCCCCTTTTTTTAAAAAAATATTTTTATTTTTGGGTCACACCCAGCGATACTCAGTGTTTACTCCTGGCTCTGCACTCAGGAATTATCCCTGGCAGTGCTCAGGGGACCATATGGGATGCTGGGAATCGAGCCCGGGTCGGCCGCATGCAAGGCAAACGCCCTACCCACTGTGCTATCACTCCAGTCCCTCCTTTAGTCGCCTTTCCAAGACTGACCTGAGCAGGAAGTAGAAAGCTCACGTGTTCCTCACTGAGTCCCTGGGGCTGCCGGATGGTCTCATCCCAGAGCTGGGGAAAACATCAGTACTTAGAAAGATTTGAGAGGAGAGGTTTGAACTAGACCTCACTGGACTTCCTTGTCCCTGGGAGTGACCCCAAAGCTTCAGGATGGACCCCAGCTGTCACTTCAGACAAGCGTGGAGGCTCAGGACAGGCAAAGGGAGGGAAGCCAGACCTGTGTCTCCCGCGCCCACTGGCCTCAGCCAGGACTCACCCTGTAGCAGAGCCTGCAGCCAGGGCCCTCCTGCTGCTGCCAGAAGGCCACCCCTGCCCATCATGTCTTGTCTCCTTTTCTTTGATTCTTGTGCCACACCCAGCAGCGCCCAGGGGTCACTCCTAGTCATGCCTTGGAAAGCAAGTGGTACCAGTAATTGAGTCTCAGCTTTCCTCTCTCAAAGTTCTCAGTGGGTCCTTTGAATAATCTCTCAGGCCTGACAAGAAGTCTCAAGGTTTGAAGGATCACTCAGTGACTCGGTGACAAATAAGCTCTCCAGCTCCTCTTTCTCCCCACCTCACTGTGTTCTTCATGCTTCTGCTCATGGTCACAATGTGGCTGCACGACTCCAGCCATCGCACATAGAGAAGTCGAAGATGCTGTACACCCCGTCCTGGGATTTTTTTTGGGGGGTGGTGGTGGTGGAAAGACCTTTCCAAGTCCCCCGCTTCCCCACCCCAACCACCACCAAATTTTCCCAAGGGCCCATACACCAGAATTGAACACATTCACACCAAATTCAATCTTTACAGAGACACTCAAGCTCACTGGTTTATTTTCCAGGAAGGGATGATGGGAGGTCAAGGAGGACCTGAAGAATGTTGGTCCCGCCATCAAGGCTGAAGCACATGGAGAGAGCTTCTTACTAGGAAACGGACTGAGTGCCTCAGTGACTCATGACAGTGGCATCCGGTGGGCTGTGTGGCACATGGGCACTGGGATGGGAATCAGCAACATGCTTCTCAGTGTTTTCCTTTGGGGTCCAAAGCTGGCCATGCTTGGGGATCACATGGTTCAGAGGGCTGAACCCAGGCTCTCCCAGCAAGGGCCCTCGCCCTTTGAACCACCTCTGGGATCCCCAACCAGTGTTCTTTGGCTGCATGGATAGAACAGCATCCAAGCCGGGCAGGGCAGGCCACTTCTGGGTGCTGGCTGGATCACCGACTGGGTTTTCAGCAAGTTGATGCCTTCCCGAAGAGCAGGCTGGCCAGGAGTCCGAAAGCCCTTGTGGGATGCCTGGCAGCTGGGCGCCAGCACACATAGGAGGCTCTTCATGCAGTTTCGAGGGCACAAGCCGCCCACGCCTCTTGTCTCACTCTGGGAGGCATTTTGCAGTTCCAGAGAGCCGCTCCACATCGGACCGAGAGGCTGCCTTGGAGCTAAGGGCTTCACCCAGGGAAGTCTCTGGGGATGGTTCTTGCTCGGGGAGGGTACCCCAAGAACTGCATTGGTAGGGGCGAGGGAGGTGCCTGAGCCTAAGAATGGAGGATTCCAGGCCACCCCACGTCTGCTCTCTGAGATTCAGGACACACCACTTGGGCTCCCCGAGTCCCTCCTTTCTTACTTATCTACCCACAGGAGGCACCATCAGGGGCCGACAGGACCACTGAGGCTCCACTTTGGAAAGCCGGACTCCACTGCTCAGAATCCCGAGTCTCTTGAGCGTGTGAGCCCTCAGCGCTTAATCCTTTGTCGGAGTGTGTTTTGGTGTGTGAATAAAACCTTGAACAATTCCGTCCTGTCTCCGTGTGTCTCCGTCGGCGGCTGAGCTCAGGCCACTTCACACATGGAGGTTCCACTGAGGTCTCTGGCCACCTAACAGTGCCTGGGAAACTTCTCTTTGGGGGCACCCAGGGGTGCACAATAGATTCTCCAGGTCTTCTGTACCTGGGATGGGGGCAGGAACTGCCTGGAGTGCGCCCCCTGGCAGAAGGAAGTGTCCTGAGTGTGCAGGCAGTGGACCCAGGAGAGGACAGAGCATTGCATGGCCACAGCACTGTCCAGTGGCTCCACGGGTCTCTTGGCATGGAGGACGGTGCCTCTGCAGGCCAAGGCTGTGTCCTGGGCAACGCTGGGACGGGACCTTCTTCTGGTCCCTGGACCTGGGGTCAGACCAGAACTTTCCAGATCACGAGTTCCTGTTGAGGACGGGGCTGCGGAAGGGCAGTGACCTGGCACAGCCTGGCTCTCAGGCCTGCCCTTTCCCTCGGAGTCCTTGGCGCCACGGGCGTGTTGGCTGCGGTGCCTCCTGCTGCCCTTGGTGCTGTGTGGGCTTGGGGCTCTGGGCAGGGTTTGCCCCGGGCACGGTGCCTGGGAGGGCGGCCTGGGCAAGAGCCCCATCTCCTCCTATCGGGTTTGGGAACCGTGTGTGCCTGGGGGACCCTGCGCCCCTGGCCACCAACATGGTGAGCCTTTCTTGGCCAGCTGCAGTGGACCAGAATCTGCCCTGCTCTCAGCACCCCATCTGCCCTGGCTCTGGTCTCAGCACCCCACCTGTCCCTGCTCTGCTCTCAGTGCTCCACACTGTCCCAGCTTCCACCCTGGCATCTCTGAAGTGGGGCCCCGAGTCCTCACCCGCCCTTCCAGCCGGCAGTGGAAGATGCTGTCCCAGCGCAGATATCGGGGCCCGCGGGGCCAGACAGGACCGTGGCGGTCAGCGCCACAAGGCCACTCCTGCAGCCAGGTGCCTGCGAGTCGGGTCTGGTTTACGCGGGGTGTGCCTGTGTGTGCCTGGGTGCTGTGCACATGGATGCATGCGTGTCTCCTGGTGTTCGCCCAGATGTCAATGTGGGAAATTTCCAGCATCCGAATGACTCAGCCCGAGATGAGCAGCTTCCATCTGCGATGGGAGGCAGGGAGGCGGGGCCCTTTCTCTGTGGGAGTTGGACTATCTGGATTCCCATCTTGGCCACGGGTTATCTCGCTTCATGACCTTGAACATAGCACTTCCTCTCTCTGAACCTAAATCCTTTCCTGGGGGGGGGGGGGGCAGACCAAGGAGTCAGGGTGGCAGAGAGAGAAACAGAGAGAGGGAGAGGGAGATAAGGAGAGAGGGAGAGAGGGAGAAGAGAGAGAATGAGAGAGAGAGAGAGAGGGGGAGAGAGAGAGAGAGAGAGAGAAAACTGGAAACATTGGTGGTGGGAAATGTATGCTGGTGAAGGTTTGGGTGTTGGAACATTGCATGCCTGAAACCCCATCATGAACAACTGTGTAACTGTGTATCTCGTGGTGCTTCAATTAAAAAATATTTAAAAAAAGAATAAAGGGGAACATTGGTATGGTTCGACCTCAAGCAGCCTTGGGGACAGAGGGGCTGGGGGGACAGTCATCCACCTCCCAGCCAAATCCCAGCACGACCTGGAGCCTGGGTTTGAGCTGACGCATGACAGAACGTGGAGGGGTTCCGGCCTCAGCTCCAGGACGGTGGTTATGGAGGAAGAGCTGGCAGCAGGGGGCCAGAGGCCTTGGGAAACTGCAGGCAAACGTGGTGGGAGAGGCCATCTCCACTTTCTCTTTCCTCTTCCGGAAAGTTCTGTGTCCACCTGATCCTCACACCGCAGAGTAGGGTTGCACACACGTGTGCACGCCCATTTTCACACATGTGCATGCGCGCACACACACACACATATGTGCCGTTGACTTTTGACTCTCATTTTGTTGCCCCTATACAACAGTGCAGCAGGCCACAGAGGCCATGTGGAGCCAGGGCCAGGGGCTGGCTTCCTGTGGAGGTCACGGGCCAGAACCACTGCCAAGGCCGCAGCCTGGCCTGTTAGCAGTGAGGTGTGGTGACAATCACGTCTAAGGTCACCACTGCTCTGCCCGTCCTGGAGCACGGCCCCTGGGGAATGTCCGCCAGGTCTCGTAGGGGTTATTTTGCCCCGGCCATGAAGAAAGGAGGGCGAAAGTCAGCATGTTTATGTCCTGCGAGAATTCCTTCAGAAAGCAAAGGTCATGTACCCGGGGGTTCTGCTGACCTCTGGAATGAGCTCCCAGTCCTGCTAAAGATCTCAGAGGCCCTGGGGCTGGACCGTAGAACAGCAGGTAGGGCATTTGCCTTGCACCTGGCAGACCCGGGTTCGAACCCCGGCATCCTTTAGGGTGCCCCAAGCACCGCCAATAGTAATTCCTGATTGCAGACACAGCAGTAATCCCTGAGCCCCCAAAACCAAAAAGCAAAACACGCAACATAAAGAACTCAGAGGCCTGGCACGGGTGAGCCCGCTAGAGCGAGGAGCCCCCTTCTCCCTCTCGACCAGTACGAGGGGCAGGGCCCAGGCGCCTGCCGGGAGTGACAGGGCAGCTGGGGTGTGTCACAGACAGCTGGTGTGACTTGTCTTGTGGGGCAGGAGTCGCCACTTCCTCCTTGATCTCTGAGCCCCCAATAAATAAGTATCTCAGCTGAATAAATAAATAAGTTCCTCTCAGCTGACCGATGTGGGGGGAGGGGAGGGACTGGAAGAAATCTCCCTTCCCCCAGCCCTTGCTTTCTCAGGGGCATTTCCACGGGCAGGGAGCAAAGCCTCCTGGGGGAGAAATGAGTGAGGAGCTCCGAGCAGCTGAGTCCGGAGTCCCAGCAGTCTCCCTGTAGAGTAGAGGCAGGAGGAGCCGTGCAATAAGGCTGACTGCCGAGGGCCAAGCCGCTTCCACGGGGCCACTCGCTCCTGCCTCCCTGCAGATGAGCCGAATGGATGGAACCACGTCCCCACCCTGCCCAGACCTGGGCTCTCTGTTGCTCTGTGGCCCCCCCAGACCCAGAGAAAAAGGCTCCCCACAGAGGTGCCTGGGACGCGTCTCCCTTTGAGACTTCCCTGGAGCTGGAGGGCTCTGCAGGGCTGAGGTATGTGCCTGGCTTTGATGCGGATACCACGGGGTCCTGGGCGCCCTCCAAGCTCCCCTGGGTGTGTCCCTGGAAGCCCCTGACAGCACGGCCTAGGTGGCCCCCTCAGCACTGCAGGGCCCTAGCAGGTCTGCACCCCCAGGTCCTGGACTGCGGGCTGGCTTGGCCCCGAGAGCCTTTGTTTGTGTTCACCAGGCTCGGAGTTGGATGAGGACAGTCGCTGGGGAAGGGCACCCGCCCCTGGTGGGCAGAGAGGCATCAGTGCCAGCTGGGCTATGCCCACTTGGAGCCTGAAGGCCACGAGAGGAGGGGGAGCACTGTAGTTCAGGTTCTATCCAGCCATCCAGGGCTGTGTGACTCACAATGACTCACCTGTCCTCTCTGGGCATCAGCTTACTCAAGGGCATGGATTGACCAGGTGACTCTCTCTAGGGTCCTCTCTGGCTCTCTTACGGACACCAGGAAGACTGAATAAATGTGAATCTTGGGGATTATGAATCAAAAGGGGTGGAGTGTGGGCCTGGAATGTGTGTGTGTGTTGGGGTGGAGGCGAGTTCAGTCTCCAGTCCTGCATGACTTCTGCCACAGCATCGACAGTTGGGGTCCTGGTGACCCCTGCCCCAGTCCTGAGCACTGAGCTCTTCGGAACACCCAGAAGTGGCCCCACATAGCCAGGGGAGACCCTCAGACACCACCGCCAGGAGGTCTGCATTGGGGAGGCACCATGTAAGGAAGGAGAGGCCTCCCCAGGGTGGGCAGCAGGCAGTCACAGGCAGCAGAGTCCGAGCCGCGTGTCCATGGACAGCATTTATTAGGCGCCATTCTCAGAGTGAAGACAGATACAGGCGAGCGCTGACCGGGGGCCGCAGTAGCCACTGCCTTGGGGGTCCAGGGGCTGCCCGGGGTGGGGGTGTGGGCGTGGGGCACGACACCCACACATATTGCATATTCTGTGGCAGTGTGCCCAGGCATAAGGCATTGGGGAAGCAGAAAGGCTGCCTGCAGTGGGCAGGGCGGGGCAGGGGGTGTCGACACGGGTCTTCCAGGCCCCCAGGGCAGACCCAGCCGGAGCCGGAAGCGGGGTACAGCCATGTCCAGCCTGGGGTCTCGGGCCTCTCTCCCCAGCGTCTCCCCGCAGCTTTGGTTGTGGCTCCCTCGGGACGGACGCGACAGGACCCCTTGAGGGGAGGGTCACATGCAGGACACAGGCAGCTGGCGCCGCCCTCCACCCCCTCATATCATTCTCGAGGGCACCTCGGTCCCGAGCCCCAGGTGGCACGTGGGTCCCCAGGCCCTGTGCACAGGGTGGGGCACTGTTCTTCCTGTTCTTCCCTGGGGCTTCCTAGTGGCCAGAACAAAGAGGGCCGGTGGGGTGGTGGGGGGTGGCTGCAGCTGGTCACTCCTCGGACCCGCCACTCCTGCTTCCTTGGGTGCCAGGCCTGGCCTGGCTCCACAGAGCTAAGGAGATGCCAAGAAACCAGCATCGGAGGGCAGTGTTGAGGGGCAAGATGCCTCCCAACCCCTGGGAGCAGTCTTGAATACCGATTCTTGCTCCGCCGGCAAAACTGTTGCGGCCCTGTTGGGCATCTAGGGCGCAGGGAGGCAGGCGGTGGGCCTGCCAGGCTGAGCCCCCCACCGGAGGGCCCTTCCCTGCTGAAGCTTAGCTTCTCTCTCACCTCGGGGGCTCTGGGAGACCTGCCTGCTGCCACTGGGGGCCGGCCCAGCCCACTCCCAAAGTCTGGGTCTCCTGGCCCATTTTCCATGAGATGCGGCTCTGCCAGGCCCAGTGACCTGCTGGAGTCCTTGAGCACTTTGCGGGGACCCGCTGAGGGTCCTGCCTCTTGGCCAGGTGGCACCGAGGCTGAGCCCCACTCCTGGCCCGGTTTCTGGTTTCAGCTCAGACGGTTCACGCGTGCCAGGGTTGTTGGAGCTGGCCCCCACGTGCGGGGGGAGGAATGGGACGGGGCGGCCTGGCCGCCTGCTCCTCTTTGCCATTGGCTCGTATCACCTTGGGTAGGTCACTTTCCAATCTCAGGGTCTCTATGTCATCTGCCACACGGGGACAGGAGCTCCCTGCCCTGTGACTTCACTGGTGTGTGTGTGTGTGTGTGTGTGCATGCATGTGTGCTCACATGGGTGTGAGTGCGAGTGCATGTGTGTATGCATGCGTGTGCTCACATGTGTGCGTGTGCGAGCGTGTATGCAGGTATGTGCACACAGGCATGTGTGTGCGTGCGTGTATGTAGGCACGTGCGTGCATGCGCGCATGCACACATGTGTGCAAGTGTGTACACACACGTGCCTATGCCTGCACGTGCAAGTGTATAACTGCATGTGTGCATGCACGTGTGTGCATGTGTGTATGCATGTGTATGTATATGTGCAAGTGTGTGCATGTGTGCACGCATACGTGTGTGCATATGTGTACGTGTGTGCATGTGTGTGTGTGCGCGCGCGCGCAATCACAGGAATGAGTAGGCAGGGCACTGTGATCAAAACTTGAAATTCATTCTAGAGCGTGGAGAGTGGGTCATGGCCAGCAGCTCCAGGTGGAGGGGTCAGGATCAGGTCGGTTTGCTTCCCAAGGGCAGTGTCTGGAGGCTGGATGACCCCTCTCCCCCACCCCTACAAAGATCATCGGGGGCCAGTCAACGCTCACTGCTGGCCAGCAGGACCGCCCTGCAGGCTAGTGGGCCACGGTCCCCCACCCCAGCTCCGGCTGCTGCAGCCTGGGGGCTCTCCCTCCTGTCTGCCTGCCCTCTGGGGTCACTTCTAGGGTCTGGGGGCTTCCCCCTTTTTCCATAACTGCAAAGCCATGCACACCACTACGGAGGGTAGCAGGAGAGGGGAGACAGCAGGGGATGCAGACGGGGGAGGGACAGAGTCGGGGTGACCCAGACGAGGACGCGCTGGCGCGGGGACGGGGGAGACCTGGCAGGACAGAGGTATAAATAGAGACGCAAACACACACAGAACACCGAGTCCCCTCCCGGCGGGGCGCAGACGGGAGGGCCGAGGTCTGGGTACCAGCAGGGCGTCGGGGCGCCGGGGAGCTCCCTCGGCTTCCAAGGGGATGGGAGGCTCCCAGCTCCCGCCTTCCACCCTCTCCCCCTCGCCGCCCCCCGCAAATTTCACATTTCTCGGACTTCGCAGGGCAAGGATGGGGGCTCCTGGGGTCTTCAGAGCCCGGGCTCCTGCCGGCTGGTGCGAGCAGGCACAGTCGGAGAGGGGGCACGGAGGGCGAGCCGGAGGGGACGGCTGCCCCCTGGCCAGCCCGCGCCCTGCGCGCGCCCCCCGGCGCCCGGGGCCCCGCGCGGCGCCGCCCGTCACACGGAGCTGCGGCGTTTCATGAGCCCGCGGAAGGTGGACAGGCTGTGCAGGCCCGTGGACACGGAGCTGATGGCCGAGCGCGGCGCCCCGCTGCACAGGCAGCGGCGCGAGGGCGTGTCGCTGTAGCGGCCGCCCCCCGGGGACGAGTGGCTCTGCTCCACGCACGTGTCGGACGTGGACAGGTCCCGCGGGATGATCATGGGGATGGAGTACTGCAGCTTCTCGCGGCTCTTGTACCACAGGCACGAGCACATGGACTGGAAGTGCAGCACCTCGGCGTAGACGTTGCGGAAGCCGCCGCCCGCCGCCGCCGCGGCCGCGGCCGCCGTGGACGAGGCGGTGTCGGTGGTGTGCGCGCTGCCCGCGCTGCCCAGCG
>JAOXYA010000008.1:39707786-39725759 GCA_028565675.1 Sorex palustris | reverse complement strand
GAACCCATCTCCTTCCCCACCAGCCCGCGCTGGGGAGGCGCAGCCACTGGCACCAGAAGAACAACCTAACTCTTCCCTCTCTCGTTATTCTCCTTCCTCTTTCTTATCCTCAGCAGCCCCCCACCCCCCCAACTGAGGCCCTCAGGGACAAGACTAGTGTGATCACTTGGGTCTGAAGCACAGGCTAGTGGCAGTGACAACCGTACCAATGTCCTGGTAGCTGGGGGCTGTGGCTGTGAGCAGCACTGCCCTTGCACAGAAGCTCCGTTCCCAGCACCAGAGAGCCAGCTGGCGCTCAGGGCTCTGAACTCCCTGATTTCCCTGAGTCTTCACAGCCATTTGGTGAGTGAGGAGGACCCTTGTCTACATGTGAGAAAACCAAGGCTGCGTAGCAGCACAGGAGGTGGGCACGCTGTGGTTAGTTGACCCAACAGAGGTACCCTGGCTGTCCAGCAGGGCACAAGGGGATGGGAGTGAGTGGCAGAGTGAGTCCTGCCTAGCTGGGCCCTGCTCCCTGTTCTGCTTCTCAGTGACTCCAGGGTCCCTGGACAGGGAACAGGAGTCAGGCCTTGACTCCTCAGAGTGGGGCCTCACAAAAGGCTCCTCTAAGGAGACTCAGAGGGATAATAGATGGGCAGACTCCAACTAAGAGAACCCTTCCCTTCATATTCTTCTCCCAATGGGCTGGGAGCACCTGGCCTCAGAAGAGGAGTCTCCAGGCCTGAGCTGGGTGGGCAGCAGCGAGATGCGGCTGGCCACAGGGGCAGGGGGAGGGGGGTGGAGAGGAGGGAGCTCAGAGCCAGCCTTGGGAGGGGCAGTCCCTGGGAAGACCCAAGGAGTGGGGTGAGTCTGGGGGCTCCTGGTTGAGCTCCAGAGCGCAGGAGAATGCAGCAATGGGAAACAGCGATGGTTCCTCCCCACGTGGTTCACAAACAGCAAATGTTCACTTGCTCCCTTGTGCCAGGCTGTAGGTGGGCTCTGGGGCTATCCCTGGCCCTGTGCTCAGGGCACCGTGGAGTGCAGGGGACCAAACTGGGTGTGGCCCCACACAAGGCAAGCTCCTAACCCTTGTACTGTCTCTGGTGCCCTGAGCTGTGTTCTGCTCCTTCCTTGTGGCACAGAGCTGCCTGTGGGTGCATTAGAGAGGGCTATGCCCTAGGCACGACCCTCCGCAGCAGGAGCTAAGTCTGCACCAGATGGAGGGCAGCGCAGGGGTAGGGGGCCACCCGCCAGCCCTGCGGCTGTGAGGGGGGTTTTCGGGTACCCGGGCTCTGGATGACTGACGGCGGGGCCCAGCTGCGTGGGAACACCTGGCTACAGCTCAGAGTGCAGCCTGCTGGCACCCGCAGTGGGACAGAGGGCATAGCACTGGGAAGCTCCTCGCTCCGCCCCCCCTTCGTATATTTAGACTTTCTCTATTTACTCAAGAAAACGCCAACGTTCGTTCACAGACCGCCTGTGAAGGTCTGCCTGCCTCCCGCCCCCATGCTGCCCTCCTGCCTGGCACTGCCGGTCCGCCTCCCCAGCTCCACACAGCAGTGGGGTCACAAGTCTGTACACCCCCTCATCCCGTCCAGGGGCCTGGCCCCTGGTGGGGTCTGTCTCCCGGCTCACAGGAAGGCAACTGTGCCTGCTCTCTCGGCCTCCCCCCTACCATAGCAAGTCGACCGATCGCCCCCGATGGCCTCCTATCAGTCCCGGCCCCAGCGTGACCAGCAAGGCAGCTGGGGAGCTCCATTCTGGCAAGAAGGCAGAGGCTCAGGCAGGCAAACTGCACTGCCCAGCGCTGCTCCAGGCAGCTGGCAATGGGCCAGGCGGGGCTTCGCACCCCCATTCTGCCAGGGAGGCGCTTCCAGCCGGCTGCTCGGCCTGGGCTGGGTGAAGAAGGACCAGGAGAGGCTGGTCCAGTGGCGAGGCCCGTTCAGCGGTGCCATGTGCAAACCACGTGGGCAGGGCGAGCATGTACACCCTACACTCAATTGTGTCGGAAGGAGGCACCAGAGGCAGGATGGCGTCCTTCCTCAGGGCAGGGTGACCATGAGGCGACAGCGCCGGAGAGGTGGCGAGAGAAGTGGGGGAAAGCGGGGAGCCAGGCTCTACGATGGGCAGCAGGCGGCCACTTGCAGCAGCCAGAGGAGGGTGGGCCAGGCTGCTGCTGCACCACGTGATCCTGGCTCGGCAGCAGCTGATTGGTCCCGGGATCACATGTGACCCGAGAGCGGACTGGGCTGAGCCAATCAGCTTGCTTCTCCCGGGACCGGGGGCTGTGGGGTACCAACCCGGCCAAGTGGAGTGCCCTGTCCCGAGTGTGGCAGGGGAAGAGGGCCGCAGTGTGAGGGCGCAGAGGGGGGAGGGCAGGAGCGCCGGGGCCTCACTGCTGGCCTCCAAGCCCGGCCTGGCGGAGCCTGCCCGTCTGGAATCCCCCAGTCCCGGCACGGATGGGAGAAGGTGCTGCCCCCCCCAGCTGCCCCCGATACTCCGCAGGGTGGGGCCCGGTTCCCAGTCCTGCACTCTGCAAGATGCCCACCGTGGACTAGCCCTGCTGGGCTTACACTTCACCTGGACGCAACCAGCCACGGGAACCCGGGAGCTTTCCTGTGGGATCCTCAGCACCTTTGGGGGAGCACTAAGGTCGGGGAGGTCTCTGTTATGGGGGGCACTGAAGCCTGGAAAGATTGGGGTCCTCCCCCCGGCCGCTGGTTCCAGGCCGCCTGCTGATTCTCCCAGGCCTGGGCCTCTCTGATGCCCCTCAGGTCTCCTGGCTGGTAACCTGGGGGTGGAAAGGCAGGGTGGAGGGGGGGGCGTGTGGGGGTTCGGGTGGGGAGAACTATAAAGTGCAAAGTACAGAGCACAGGCCTAGGGCCACTCTCAGGAGTGGTCATCGCAATAATATTATAACAACATAACAATAATATTATTAATGCTCTAAGCACTGCTCTGGGCTGCCTCTCACCACCCAAGCCGTCCTCAGTTCTCCAGATACACAGGATCCTGGTGGGTGGGCGTGCGGTCCAGCCCAGAGGCTGGCTGTCCACTGCCTGGCCCAGCCCTCTCTGGCCTGCTCTCCCCCCCTCTGCCAACTGTCCCATTCCCTCTGTTCCAAGGGTTCCCGGCACTGTCCCCCCGCTGCTACTGTCATCTCTGCCCTTCATGGACAGCTCCGGGCTGCTCCCCTCCCTTCTCCCTGGCCCCCAGCCACTCTCTGGCAGCTTTTGCACACAGGTGGGCCCCCTGTCCTTGGGTGCACCTTGCGCAGGATCCCTGGCGGATCCCCAGGAAGCGGATCTTGATGGATGGGGAGGCTCAGGTGGGTAGCGCGTGGCCCCTGTGCACCCGTCCCCATCTCCTGCCCCCGCCCTCCCTCTCCCGCTCCTTTCTGGACATGGCGAGTGGCCCAAACGGCTCTGGGCTGGCAGAGAATTGGGGAGCAGATGCCAGGAGATGTGAAGGAGGCTTTTCTTAGGCGCAGCACCCTCCCCGGGGCTCAGGAGCTCAGATGGTGCAGCCTGGCCCAGTGCCCAGCAGGAGAGGGACTCCAGGCAACAGGACCTCGGCCTGCAGGCATCTAGAGGGGGCCCCACTCAGGCAAGCAAGCAAGTCTCCCCTTCAGTGAGGGGGCAGGGGAGCCCTCTCACCCTCAGCTGGCCTGCCCCCATCCTCCAACTGTTCTGTCACGTTCCAGGCCTGAAAGAAGCCACCAAATCCAGCTCCCCTCCCCCGCTCAGTGAACCTGACAGGTGCACCTGCTGGAAACATGCTTCCCGAAGCCCTGCGCCTGGCCGGAAATGCTCCTTCAGGCGGATGGAAACCACCAGGACTCAGCCGGTCCCGAGGGGAGACGGCAGGCAGCTACCCCATCCTCCGGACACTCACTGCCCTTCTCCACACATGCAGATGTGGGAGTGGCCTGCCAGGGCGGATGCCAGGCTCACCCTCGACCCCTCACTCCCCTGCCCACCTCAGGGATTTGCTCCCCCCCAACACTACAGCTTCCTGGACCCCCACATCAGGCCACGGCAGAACAGGAGGATGACCGCCTGCTTCCTGGCCCCTGGCTCGGGCCCTGGTGCTCAGCCCTCGCCAGCAGCCGCTGCTTGAAGGTCTGCGGTGTCTCTGCTCCTGGCACCCCCTGCCTTGGTGGGGCAGCACGCGCCGACTTTCCTGCTGCTGACTTGATTCACTCACGACAATGCCTTTCCCCTCCCACCTCTCCAACGGCAAACAGCACTCGCTGGCCTTTATATAGCGCTTACTACGTGCCGCGCAGCTTGGAGCCCGCTAATAGATGCGCTCCAGCCCGCCAGCAACCGTCCGCCACGGCTCCTATTATTATCCTCGCTTCAAGATGCAGGGACAAGACCACAGAGACAGGCAGTGACTTGCTCAGGGTCACACAGCAAGACCCCTGCCGCTGAGGCAGCCCCACCCCCTGCCAACTGCTTCTCCTGTTCTCTGCACACGTCCTCCTTTCTCCTACGTCCCATTTCAGAGGAGAGGGGCTCCCCTCCCCATGATCCTGCACCCCCTAACTGGGCTCTGTCCTGGCCCTGGGCTTTTGCTCCTGGCTTTTCTGGCTCCCCACGTGCAGGTCTCTAGCTGCTCACTTTGGGTCTCTGAAAAAGAGAGGGAGGGACAAGGGCAGTGGGGGAGGGGGAAAACCCACCAGGAACTTTCCTGGTCTTGGCCCTATTGCTTTCCCCCGTCACGGTTATGAGCGTTCCTCCACATCACCCATGGAGGCTTCTCTCACCAACAACAGCAGAAACTTCCCATGGGCCACCTGGCACTCTGGGATAAATGGATGCAGGCCCTGCAGGTCGGATTTCCACTCCCCAAGGCCCTTGGACAGTGTGCAACCTAGACAACCGTCCGTAGCGGTCTTGGCCAGCCACCTCCTCACTTCCTCCATACTCTGAGCATATTCAGCCTCCCTGGTCAGGTTTCCTCCTCTCTGGGAGGACCCCTTTCCTGTGCACCCCTCCCTCCCCTCCCTTTGTCCCTTGGAGTGCCTCTTGCTTCTGCTTCTCCCGTAGCTGGCTGTGAGTTCAGGTTAAGACTGCGGGGCAGCAGCGCCCCTGGTTCCAGGGCGGCACCCTCCCCCCGACCCCCGCTACTTCTCTACTCTGAACAGTGTCTCTGCCAGCCACCTCTCACAGCAGGGCAGCAGACTGGGCTTGTCGCCCGCCCTCCGAGATCTTCCTCACCCCTCCGTGTCCCCCCACAGCCTCTCTGCTGCCTGCCACCATCTCCCTGGCCACAGCCCCTAAACCTGCCTCTGCTCCGCCACCCCCACCCCAGCCCCCAACGTGTACGAGATGCCTCTTTGCTCTGGCCTTGGGCAGGGGTCCCTAACTCACCCCCACAGTGTCCATCCCCCTGACCCCCCATCTCCCCCATGCTTGCTCCTTGCTGATGTTCTGACCTGCGCTCGCCACCTCTCTGCTCCCCAAACTCCTGTGACTCCCCCTGCCCACAGGGACCAAAGTTCAGACACCCCCAAAGTCCCATGTGTGCCCTGAACATGCATGTCCAGCCTTAGCTGCTGATATGACTGTGCCACAGGAGAGAGTCTCAGGGAGAACTGTGGCAGCACTTTGATTTCATTTGGGGCCTGATGGTTTGGTGGTCACCCTGCAGTGTTGGGGTTCACCAGCGGCGTTGGGGGTGGGGCATGTGTACCAGCCCTTTGAGCCTTCACACCTGCCCTTTTCCTTTTCAACAGCTGAAGCTCTCTGGAAGGCTGCCTGGAGGAGGAGGTGGAAGGGAGGTGCCACAGGAAGGTGGCTTTGCCTGCACCAGCCCATCTTGCCACTTCTGACAGGTGTGTCTCACCCCAGACAGCTGGCATCAGCATCTGTCTAGACAGAAGATTCTGGAGGGCAGCTGGGGAGGGGTGTGGGGAGAAGGGGGCCTTTCAGGAGTCAGGGAGAGAGGCTCAGTGAGAGTGTGTTGGGGGCAGCGCGTTCCTCTAGGGACTGAACCCTGACTGTCCCCGGTGCTTGTGAGGCGTTTCAGCTCTCTGCTGACTCTGAGGGCATCTCTCGCCCCCCTGAGAAACGGGGAAGCTAGGGCTCAGGCATGAGGTGACTGGGTTGGACCCAGGGGTCCTTCTGCTGCCGCCTTATCTCCACCCCGCCTATCCCAGGAGCCTCCCTCGCCATCCAGATGGAGGTGCCACCCAGCGGCTTGGGGCAGGGTGGGAGTCGGGGGCGCCTCTGGTCCTGCCCCAGTCCTGGCCCCAGTTGGCACCAACACCTGGACAGGGCAGCTGGCCAGCCACGTGCCTGGGTTGATTTAAAAATAAACCGGGGAAGAACGAGGCTTAAAAATATCCCCAGGGATGTGTGAGGAGCTAATTGCTCCTGGGGCCTCCGGCAGGCTTCGGGAGAGGCATGTTCGGGTCTCCTCGTGGGCATCCCGCTGCAGCCAAGGGGACGGAGATGGGGCCTCAGGCCGCGGGTGTAGCCAAAGGCAGCTCTGGGCATGGCGCATCCTGGACGGGGCAGCTCTGGGCCTTGCACCCACCAGGGGCCCCTCTTCACCCCCCCTTACCCTGGGCCTGGCCATCACTGGACGGGAGCAGGGCTGGGGCATGACCGGCTCGTCCCCAAGGGTGTCCAGGTATAGCCCCTAAAGATCCCCTGGGAGGCGGCTACTCTCCCGTCCCTCACCCCACCATGGCTTTCCCAAACTACTGCGGGTCCCCCAGCTTTGGCAGAGGACAGCCCACAGTGACCATGACGCCACCGAGGACAGGATCAAAGAGAAAAAGCAGAACTTCCCAGAGGAGGGGCGAGGCTGAGGCCAGGGCCGTGGCAAAGCAACAGACACGATCAAAGGGTGGAGATGGATGGAGGGGCAGAAGGGCAGGACTGTAGGAAGAGACAGCAAAGGAGGCAGAGCTGGGCTGGAGTCCGGGAGGGGGCAGGAGGGCTGGAGGCCGGGAGGGAGGCAGAACTGAGCTGGAGTCCGGGAGGGGGTCAGGAGGGCTGGGGGGTGGTCCCTGGCCGGGCGTCCCAGCCTTGTGGGGGCAGAAGGTCCCTCCCCCAGACTTCTGCGGATGGACAGATGGACACTCTCTGTGAAGGCTGGGCCTGAGAAGAGGTTCCTCCTCTTTCTGTCCCTCCACTCCCCTGGGGACCCCACAGATAGGAAAGACCCCGCAATGCTATTCCCTTCCCACGCTGCCGGCCGGGGCGGGAAATGTGATGCTTCTTCCCAGCCAGTGTCTCCGGGTCACCTGCTGGTCTGTGGCCATCGGGCTGCATCTCCCCCGGCACCGCCCGGGTGCCCCCTGCCTCCTGCCCAGGATCCCTGTGCCGGACAGGGCTGGGCCCACATGCCCTCCTGCTCTCTCCGTTGTTCGTCTGTCATTCTGCATTCGGCCGTTCCTGTGGTCACTCCCCCAGTCACATCTTGGCTCGTTCTCTTCCCCTGAGCTGCGGCCCCTGCTGGGGTTCGTACTGAGCACCCCCCCCCCCAACTGACCTGTTGGTCCATGCCTGCTATCCTAAGCCCACCCGGCTGGCTTTAGTCCCCACCTCGGTCAATCTCTGCATCTGCCCTGTGCTCAGATCAAAGACTAGACATGACTTTTGTTTGGGTTTTTGTTTGGGGGGAGGGGGAGGGGGTACTGCTGGGATTGATCTCTGGATCTCAAAGCATGTCCCCTACCACACAGCTACACCCCCCGACAATTTTTTTTGGGGGGGGGTTGTTTGTTTTTTCTAACATACATCAAATAAGTTTATTTTTAGAATGGGTATCAGTGGAGATTCTGCAAAAACAACTATCTTTCCCTTCCCTTCTGGATTGTTCCTGTTCCCAGCTTCCGGGCCCCGGCCCTGGCCCTTTCTATGTGTGCCCTGAGCCACCGGCAAGCCCAGTGGTCTCTGCCTGCAACCCACCCTCAGCCAGGCCTGGTCTGCAACTTCAGAGCGCTGGCGAGGGTCTGAGCTAGCCCCACCCCTGCGCTCCCGCTCAGCCTCCGGGGCCTTGCTCCAGCCCTGCTGCCATGGTTCCTCTGTGGCCACTGGCCCCTGCAAGCTCTGTCCCGTGTTTTGTGTGACACAAGCCTCCCTTTTCTCTACCACACCCTCTGGCTTACTGTCTTGCACTATCAAGGTGCCATGTTTTGGGCGGCCACACTCGGCAGTGCTGGGAATTGAACTCAGACCTCTGGGAGGCGAAGCCTTTGGAGCCCTCTCTGACCCAGACAGTGGCCACTGGCTTCCACTCTCTCCAAGGCAGGAGCCGTGAGAGCCGAGCTGGTCCTGGGGGCCTGGATGGGGCCCACATGTGGCAACTGCTTTGACCTGGGGGTGGAAGCCAGAGGCCTGGCCCTAGAACTGGCTCTGCGGGCACCCCCGGTGATCAGGGCCACTCTCTTCCCACGCCCCCTGCACCACGTCCTGGGTCTCATCTCATCTGGCTGATGAGAGAATCAGGCTGTTCAGAGCTGCTCAGACAACACCCAAACAGCCACGCTGCTCCAGGTCACCGCAAGATGTGTCACAAATGGTGTATGACGGCAAACACGGGAGCTGGGTCCTGGCGTGGTTGGGCTGGGCCACTCACCCCCCACGCAGTCTGGGAGGAGACCCCTGCCGCTTGTCCCCTCTCACAGTCCCCCAAATCCCAGGAAGCCCTGGCTAGTGGGTCAGCCTGCTCTCAGCACCCATCGCTCCACAGCTGGACCCGTGGGGCGCTGCCTGACCTGTGTACCCTCCTTCTACTCTGGGTGGGAGGGCCCCTGCATTCCAGCTGTCCCAGGGGCTGGCGATGTGACTCCCTGGGCTGATAAACGGGGTCCCAGCCAGTCCGGAGGTTCTTTCCAGTGTGGGAACATCGCTCTAGTCTTGGGACCAGCCGCTGGGGAAGTTCTTCCGGGCCCAGCCGGCCAGGGGTGAAGCCAGGACACAGCGTCCCAGGGGTGTGGGATTAACTGAGGAGTGAGGGGAGGCCCCTGGGAGGTCACACTAAATGTGTGTTCGCAGAGGCCGGGCTGGGGTGGGACCTGAGGCCTGAGCAGAGGAACTAGAGGGGCGTCCCGTCTCTCTTCTCAGCTGTGCCAGGCCAGCATTGTGGCCCGAGGAGGGACACACAGCCCCCTTGCCTCCCTGCCTGTGAATCGCTGTCCTGAGGGTCGACCCAGGCAGCCAGGCCCTTTAGGAACTGGCTGGGGTGGGCTCAGCAGGGAGGCCCTCTTAGGGACAGCCACTTGGGGTGTCCATGGGAACTGAGGGTCACATGCTGTGAATTCCTGTCCCTCCTACCCCCACCTGTCCTCAGGGCCTGGGGGGGGCGGTGCGTCCTGCATTGGGGAGGTGCTGGGACATGACCGAGGAGCTGCTGCTTCCTGCCGGGTGTTCCTCTCTCAGGATTGCTCCACAGGGCTGACCGGCTGGGTGTCTGTAGAGCCCCTGACAGGCGGGGGCTGGCGGCTGACCGCGCTGCTCCGGATGTGTCTGGGCTGGTTATCTGTGCGGCGGAGCCACGGTCAGTCGGGCCAGGCCCGCACATTCCTGGGGAGGGACATGGAGTCCCCGCCAAGCTGGGGAGCCCATAGGCTGGTCGAGCACCCCCTGAGCTCAGCACTGTCTGGAGGCTCAGGCATCCCTTCCCAAAGGCAAGGTTTGGGTGGGCTCAGAGAGGATCTTTGAGAAGAGGAAGTGTATGTGTGCGCGTGTGCATGTGTGTGTGTGTGCGTGTGCGTGTGCGTGTGTGTATGTGTTTGTGTCACTCCCTGGGAGAGATGGAGACTGTTGGGTGGCCAGGGGGAGAGGGCAGAGGCAATTAGGATTTAAGTTGCTCTCTCCTTCTGGTTCAGCGGGACCCCAGGGGCACCCAGCCCTTCAGCTGAGCCAGAGAGATACCTGGTGGTTCGCTTGGGGTCAGGGTGTCCTCACCTTCAGGATCAAAGACGAGAGCACTTAAGGCTGGCTCTGTTACTCTCCTCTGTCTGCCTCAGGGTCCAGTGCTCAACTCCCCCCAGGATCCTTTCCTTGGGCATTCTGAAAACCTTCAGCTTGCCCCATACTGTCTCCTCACCCCAGACACCTCTAAGTGTGTCTTCACTGAGCCTATATACTTTTCCTTCAAGCCTTCCTTGGACCACCTGCTCCAAGAAGCCTTCCTGAATGCCTGTGTGGGGTTCGCATTTCTCCAGGTCAGTCTGTGCTTCCAGGCTCCTTAGAGAAGCATCTGGGGCCACTGTCTGCCTGCCCCGGACCCCGTGTAGTGCCTGGCCCATGGGAGCTCTCACTGGGTTTCAATAAACTGAAGTGAAAGAGCAGTTAAAGCCAGTTTCTATTGGAGTGGACCCAGAGGGCAGGGCCAGGGACAGAGAGGGTTTGAAGACACTGGCAAGTTCTGTACTGGGGTCTCTAACTCCCCCAGCTGGGGGTCTCTAACTAACCCCACAGGCTGGGGTCTCTAACTAACATACCCCCCAAGGGGTCTCCAACCCCCCCCCCAGCTGTGGCTTCCTGAAGCATCAACTTGGCAAGGCAAACGCCCCGGGTTCTCTAACAAGACACTAGTCTTGGGAGTGCTGGAAGGCACTTTGCAGATGTGAGGAAATTGACAATCAATTGACTTAAGTAAGGATGGTTATCCCAGAAGATCTGGGGGATGGGGAGCTGATGGAATCAGCTGCGAGATATAAAGGCAGGTGGACGTCCCCCTGACGCCCCCCAAGAAGGAGTTGTGTCCACAGACAGCAGCGCCTGCTCCTGTTGCAGGGAACTTCCTCCCTTTCTGATGGGAGTTGGGCACGTGGAACTCGCCTGACACACAGAGTCTCTTGCTATGCAAATCTGAGGTGGCCATGGTTTGTCTTTGGTCAGCTGTAATTTCAACCAGTTCTGCTTTATGTGGGATGACGTGAAATTTTTCTGACTCAACCAGCTAATGATCCAAGGAAGGTCCGGGACCCAGCCAGACTTGTAACAGCTCAGCAGGTGTCTGCAGTCTCTGAGCTCCTCCTCTTCCAAGCAGCCCTCATGGATATGCTGCCCCTTTTCCAGCTCTTTCCTAGTTGTCAATGCCCCTCTTTTACCTTGAGAACACCGGAACCTGGAAGATCTGAGAGGGAGCCGGCCTGTGGTGCCTGGTCACTTCCTATGCAGGAGAGGCTGGGGGTCTGGCAGCCCCAGGACATAGGTCTGGGGACCTTTGCGGGCCTTTGCTGCCTGTGTCCCAGCCATGGGAAGCAGAAGTTCTCTCTCTTGAACGGAAAAATGAGTCTGAAGTTCTTTTCTAAAGGGGGATACGGGTCACAGTGTCCCTGGGACTTTGTGGAGACCCCATCCCCCTTCCTACTTTGAGCTTCTCTGGGACCTGATCTCCACGGATCTAAGATTTCCTGGCAGGCAGGAGGAAAGGGCAGTGGGGAGCAGGAGGGGCTGCCCACCCCGAGGCTGTGGGCACAGGCAGCCCGGCTCGGTTCTTTAACATTTCCAGCCGCCAACCTGCTGTTCTTCAAACCCCAGCCCACAGCCCCACGGCTCTCCCAGAAGCAGACCCTTGTACAGAGGGGAAGACTGAGGCAGGAAGGCTGGGCTCCTCCCACTGGACCAGGGCAGCAGAGACGAGTGGGATGGCGAGCCAAAGAGTTGGTTCCAGCTCCTGGCCCTCACGGAGGACTTAGGAATGTCAGGAGGAAAAGGAGGGGGAAACAGAGGCAGGGCAGGAGCCAGTCGGAAGGGGGGAGGAGGCGAGAGTGAGCCCAAGAGGGTCGCACTCACTGACTCTTCAAATGGGGAAGTGGTGGAGGGGCCCCTGGTTGTGTATGTGTGTGGGTGTATGTGTGTGAGTGTGTATGTGTTGTGTATGTATATATATGTGTGTGTGTGTGTGTGTGTGGTGTGTATATATTTGTATGGCTGTGCATATGTTTGTGTGTGCTTGTATCTCTGTGTATATGTATGTTTATGAGTGTGTATATGTATGACTGAGTCTGTATGTGAATGAGAGAGTGTGCATGAATGTGGATATGTGTGTGGGTCTGTGTGTGTATATGAGTATGTGTGTGGTATATGTGAATTTGTGTGTATGTGCATGAGTGTGTGTATGAGTGTATGCATGAACGTGTGAGTATGTGAGTGTGTATACTAGTGTGTGCACGTGTGTACACGAGTGTGTATGTGCATGAGTATGTGTGTGGTGTGTGTATATGTGCATGAGTGTGTATGTGCACAAGTGTGTGTATGTGCGTGAGTCTATGTGTGTGTGTGTGTGTGTGCATGAGTGTGTGTGAATGTGAGCATGTGTGTGCTTTGTGGGGACAGCTCCTGGGGGCCTTCGTTGCACGGGCATTTTCTGTCATCAGCTGTGTGAATCACCCTGGCATGGGGCTGAGCTAGGCGCCAACCGCTCTCTCTGTCACTGTGAAAGGTGTTGGCTGTGTGTCCCTGAACCCAAGGCTCATGGAGGGTCAGGGGGCAGCCCACCCAGGGCAGCTTACTCTCTTGTCTAAGTACCTCAGGGGGCCCCAAGTGTCAGAAACGGCTCCAAGTCAGCTCTTAGAACACCGTGTGGCTGAAGTTCACTTGCTACCAAAAGCCCAGAGGGTTGCAGCAGAAATTCTGAATTCTGTGGGCACTACTGTGGGCACTACTGTAGGCCTGAGGGCAAGCACGGGACAGGACAGCTTCCTGTCCTTTACCGTAAGGGGCTGGTCACGCTCTGGCTGCGAGTGCAGGATGGGGCCAGGCAGGACCTGGACAGCGCCTGGTGGGTTGCTCCCCCTCGGGTCCCGGCCAGGAGCACCCCTCCAGCCTGCCCAGGCTCCCCAAACCCATGAAGGTCATGGCCTGAGCCAGCCTCTCTGGCTGTCAGCAGGGCAATGCTTTCTACATTTCTTTTCATTACAAAATCACCTCACAGACTCCCCATTTGGGCTCCCAGCTGAAAGCTGTTTATAGTGGCGATTTGCACCTCATTCATCGGTGCCTGTTGATGTTTGCTTTGAAAATACTTATTGTGTTTGTCCTGTCCCCACCGTGACCAGCCCTGTGTCTTCTATTTCTGTCCTATTCTCGACACCAACCCCCAACTGTGATATGGAGGAACAGGAGGTGCTGGCAGGGGGAAAGGGCCACTGGGCCAGTATACCCATTTCACAGATGAGGAGACTGAGAGTCCGAGCGGATCAGTGGCTGCAGCCTCTACCTGCTTGCTCCTGCCATGTCCCCTCTCTCTCTTTCTCCCCAGTTACTTTCCCACAGTGGCTTCTGGTGGAAGGGGGGAAGCGTCCCAGGTGGGCTGAGGAGCTGGGGAGATGGGAGTGGGGGAGTGGGACTGGGAGGAGAAAGGGTAGGGGTGTGGCAGACCCTGATTCCAAAGTCAAGGTCACAGTTGACCTTCAGGAGGCAGGTCTGCTTCTGGGTGGGGGCCGGGGCTTCTAAGGCCAATGTTGAGCCTCCCCATAATTGTCTTGGCCGTTATGGCAGGTTTCCTGTGTGCCAGGCCCTTCCCCCTTCCTCCCAGTGAACCCCAGGAGGCAGCGAGCCTCACCATTTTGTCAAAGGAAAACAAGGAAAGCCTAGTTACATATATCGGGGCTGTGGGGGTATGAGGGCCAATGGGAGTCGGGGGGGCTCGGGTCGATTCCCTGCACTCCGGCTTCTGAGTCCAGTTCCACCCTCCCAGCAGCCCTACTGGAAGGCCGGAAGTGGCCAAAGCAGAGGGTGGGTTGTGTGGGCAGGAAGGGCCAGAGGGAGGGACGCTGCAGGAGGGGCACCCAACGGCTGGATTCTAATCAGGATTGCGGCTGACATGCGCCCTGTGACTTTGAGTGAGTCACTGCCCCTCTCTGGCGACTGACTGAGTTGAAGGGCCACTAACGTCAACTTTCCCTCAATCACTTGAAGGCTCTGGGATTTGGGGGTGGCGGCTGCCGGACACATCTCTACTCTCCGATTCTAGGGAAGAGGGGAGAAAGGACAGGCCACCTAATAGATTCTCTGGCCATGCCGTAGCCCCGGCAACCGGGCTGGGAAGGGACTGGAAGTCGGAGAGCGGAGAATTGATCTCCAGCTGCAGCGGTCTCTGCTGCCTTAGAGCCCCAAGGCTGCCAGGGACCTGTGGGAGATCAGGCACCTGGGCACCGGGCCGTTTCTGGGAGGCTTTTGCTGGGCACAGCCCTGGCCGTGGGGCCTGGCTGACTGGGGCATGGCGGAAGTAGAGGCTGGCAGCCGTGTGCCGGCTCAGCGGCCCCGCTCCCGCTGGAGAGAGCTTTGCCACATTCCCTGCACCTTGCTAACTTGGGCTGCTCGGGATACAGGGGTCGGGGCTGGGTTCTGGAGGCCGAGAAAGAACTGGCAACGGATCCGGGCGCGTTTGGACAGCTGCCAATGCTTTCAAGTTGCAAGGGCATGGGTGAGTCCATTACAGTCAGAGCCCCCTGGAAAGAGGGGGCAGCAACGCCCGTCCTGGAGCTTGGCGAGGGAACAAAGTGCGGGGAGGAAGCGTCTGGTACAGAGCCCCCGGCGTGGGGATAATAAATGGTGGTAGCTGTTCCTGGTGGTGTTGCTGTGGTTGGTGCGAATAGAAGCCTCTTGAACCAGGAGAACCTGGGGCAGGGGCTGCCCGGGGGTGAGACTCCGCTACTCTCTGCTCTTGGGCGGTGCTAACTCTCACTCCTTGGGTTCCTTATTAGTAAGAGTTGGGGGGGGGCGGCACCCGCTGATCTCTGAAGTCCCTTCCTGCTCTGACAGCCTCCGGGCTATGAATAGATGGGGCTGGGGCCCCTGGAGGAGTTTAATGACTCAACAGTCAGAGAGGTTAAGCTTTCCCAGAAAAAGAGTTTCCATTTGCATGAGATGAACTTCGGGCCCAACGGCAGGAAGGGTTTTCTGGCTGGGAGATGGGGCTGAGGGGGCTGGAGGGAGCCCTGCAGCTAGTGGACACTGTGACTAACCAGGTGAATGACTAATCCGGACTCTGCGGACCGACCACCAATCAGACTTGCCCATGAGCACCCTACAGGCTGGCCTCATCGAATGAGCAGGTCCTGGCCATGCCAATCCGGGCTGGCTCTGGGCTTCGCAGCATCGGGAGGTGGAGGAGGCAGCCAAGAGATGGAGGAAGCCAAACCCAGAGAAGGAGCACTGGGCTTGGATGCAGCAGGTTTGTTTCCTGGCTCGAACTCTGCAGTTCTCTCTGAACCCGCAGGCCTTCACAGGAGTGGGGCACCCACTGCCTCCCCCTCCTTGCCAGAGCGGTGGAGACGCAGGAAATGAGATGAAAGTGCATTGTGATCACAGGGGACTGCCGGGCGCATCGTGGCCTTGGAAGACTCATTTGGGTCCCCAAGAAATCACGAGGGCAGAGGCTGCCGCCTGGAGGTTTGGGTCAGCATCGGTCTCCTGTAAACGCCCCATGCCACTGCCCACCCGTGGATCACAGCCCAGCGCAGAGCCCCCCGAAGACGGCTCCCAGCAGCCGGCAGAGCTCGAGTGAGAGATGGCAGAATGCCAGGATCCTTGGGCGGGGCTCAGTGGGCAGGGTCCGCCCCAGACCCCCACACACTCAGGGTGTTGCTCTAATGCTGCCTCTCGTCTTGCCCAGCACTTCATAAATAAATGATGGCCACGACCGCACCGTCCACCTCTCCACTGTCTCTTGGTGAGGATGACGAGCATTTTGGGAAATGGTGGGGAGAAAGAAAGGACGGCGCCTGCTGAGTCCTGCCCCTGCCCCACCTCCTGCCCCGTAGTATTCCTGGGGTGCTTCTGTATGTGGGTTCAGGGTCAGCTTGGGGCCAGGACGGGAACCAGGGGTGGGTGGGGATGGCTCTCTCCTGTGGAGGCTCATTCCAGGCTGGGGAAAGAGGTAAAAGGCTGCTCTTAAAGCCAAGGAGTTGTACGAACAATGCTATAGAAGTGACTCTGGTCATTCCGATGTCCGTGTCGCAGCCCGGGGGCTGGGTAGGAGAGCTTAAGGAGCCAGGACTCAGGGTCTTGCAGGGAAGGCCGGCTCAGGCCAGACAAGAAGAAGACGGAGCAGGACGCTCCCAGAGAGCCACTCAGGGGTGCGCTCGGTCACTGGCGGCATGGCGGCACCGCGGAGCAGAGACGGGAGAAATGAGGTCAGACACGAGAGATGGAGCTGGGAGGAAGGTCTTTAGCATTTGGGGTGAGGATCACAGTCAGGGGGGCTCCCGAGGGGTTTCTGGAAGGGCACTGGCATGGTCAGAGCTGTGCTTTGGGACATTCTGTGAGGGGAGCTTATCCCGCTAGGCTAGTGTGACTGGAGTCGGGGGGTGGAGGGGCTCGGTAGGGAGGTGACAAGCATCTGGGGGATGGAGAAGCAAGAGAGCACAGAACACAAAGCCTGGAGGGTGGAGAGGGGAGGGGGGAGCTTCAGGCAAACGCTCCAGACAACAGAACAATTCCTACAACCCCGGCAGGTGGCAGGGAGGAGGTGAGGCAGGCAGTCCCGGACCAAAGCTGGCCGAGCCCATGCTGGGAAACAGGGGTCCTCTCTGAGAGGGGTCTGGCTCTCTGGCCCTCAGCCCACAGGGGCAGGAGGACGCAGACACACCCCTCAGGCACCACTCACACTTAGGGAGCCCTTTTCTTCCTCTCCAAGAGAGAAAGCCAGAAGCCACTTAGCTGAAGCGTGGGGGTCCACAGAGAGTCACAGGGCACTGGGAAGAGCCCTTTAGTGGGGAGAGTGCAGTGGGGGGGGTCTTCTCTCACCCCTCACCTACCCTCGACTCCTGTGGACACCTTGGAAAACATTGCCATCTTGTCCTGGGCTCTGCCAGGTGGCACGGAGCCCCTGGGAGTGCAGCCAAGCCAAGGAGGGGGATCAGAGGAGATGGGATGAAACAGACAGGGCAAGGAGACATCCTAAAGGACTGGGGTGAGGGGAAGCCGTCCACGCACCCCGGTCTGGGTGTCTGGAGGACCGTGAGACCAGGCAGGAGAGGGGCGGCTCACCCAAGGACATCTGGGGGCAGGGGTGGGGGGACAGAGTGGGGAACTGGGGTGCTGATGCCTGTCTGCACCCGGGGCTAGCACACCTGAGCCTCCCTGGACTGCAAAGTGTGTGTGCGTGTGCATGTGTGTGTGTGTATGTGTATGTATGTGTGTGCACTTGCCTCTGCGTGCAAGCCCCGGTGTCCCCGGTGTGAGTTCTCCCTGCCCGGGCAGAGAGTCTGCATGGCCACCTCCATCTGCCAGTCTTGGGAAAAGGCCTGGGGCCATTCCTGCGAGGTGACTCTGTCCCTGGGAAAGCAGGGAAGAATGTGGACAGGGCTGGATCTGACTCCGAGCACCGACTCTGCCGTCTGAAGAAATTAAAGGCACCAGCTGGCCAGACCAAACTCCGAACTGGATGAGCCCACATACACACATACGCGCACACACACATGCGTGTGTGCGCACGCACACACGCACACGCTCACACATCCCGGCAGGCGGCACTCACAGCTGCAGTTACAGGCGGTTTCAGGAACCACGAGTGCTGTGTAGCTGGGGGGGACCTACATGCGCTCGTCTCCCCGAGCCCCTGCAGGGTTGGCCCTGCCGGGGGTGCGCACCCCAGGGTGGGGAGCGGGGGAGGCAGCGGGAGGGGCGCGCTGGGGGCCTGGGGGTCTGCGGGGCCGGCGCTCACACTCCGTGTCCGGCTCCAGGGCCTGGCCGGCCACACCCCTCCTCCTCTCCCCGAGCCTCTCTCGGCCGCTCCTGCCCCTCTCACACACTTGCAGGTCCCCGGGGCCCTCGCGCAGCCTGGCAGGGACGAGTTCGGGCTGGCCCGGGCCCGGGCGGGAGTCAGGTCCCGGGCCAGGAATCGCCTCCTTCCCGGGGAGCCCGGTCCCCGCGGGGCAGGCCGGCTGGCCAGGCCGGGCTGGGCTGCCCGGGGGCGCGGGCCGGGGGTTCGGAGCCTCGACCCTCTCCGGCGACCCCGCGCCCCACCCCGCCGGCGCATCCCCCCTCCCGCCCCCCACCGTCCCCGCAGGCT
>JAOXYA010000008.1:39691121-39706625 GCA_028565675.1 Sorex palustris | reverse complement strand
AGGGCCGGCGGGAGGGAGGGGGCGAGGGAGGGAGAGGAGAGGGAGGGAGGGAGGGAGGGAGGGAGGGAGGGAGAGGGAGAAGTCAGGACCGAGACACAGGAGAAAGGGGCAGAGGGGGTGTGACTGCCGCGGAGATGCGGCCCGACCAGAGGCCGCGCACAGACGCGCACGCGGGAGGGGGCAGAGGCAGAGCCCCCGCCCCCACCCCCCACGGGGAGACGGACGGGCAGCTGGAAAGGCTGGGGTGGGGGAGGCACCCCCTGGCTCCCCTGCCCTTTACTGTGGGGGGAAACTGAGGCCACGTATCTAACAGGACACAGCAGAGACGCGCTCAAGCTGGCCCTACTGGGCTGCGAGGGGGAGGCGGTCTTGAGCTGGGAGGGCACAGCTGGGCACCCCGGGCACATGGGGGTCAATACCCCCGGGGCCAGGCCTGTCCTCCCTCCTGGGGTGGGAGGGAGCAGAGGCTGAGGAGACACAGTCCGGGCTCCCGCCTTCCCTGCCCTGTCCCCTGGACTGCCACCCGGGGGCCTCCTCTGTGCTGCGCCTCTGTTCCAGCAGGCCGGGCTGAGCCCCTCTGGTTTCCTCCTTGGCCAGTGGGGTGACTGTGACTCGGAGGCCAGGGAGACCTGCCCCGTTCGTTTCCAGTCTCCTGTCCTCATCTTCCCAGGACATGGCTCTGGACCCTGGTCCCGCAAGTCCTGCTCAGCCCCGTACAATTCCTGGTGTGGCTAGGCTGAGGGAGCAGAATGTTCTGGATGCAAGTCTCTGGCCCAAGGGAGGTCTCAAAGGCCTGCAGGGGGCGCTGTGAGGGCCTCAGGGAGAGCAGGGCTCCTGTCCCGGCAGTTCCAGAGGCTCTGGCTGAAGGTGAGGCAACTACCTGCCCACATTGGGGGTGACAGGTGCCCCCAGGGCCCTTACACTGCCTCTCACACGGGCGTCCCCCACCACCCGCTTCCTCTGCCATTCTCTCTGGGCTTGAGTCAGGCTCCTGCTGGGTGCCAGGCCAGGGGCCATGCTCGGTCTCACCAGTTCTCACAACACTCTTGGAAGGTGGAGTTGTTAGTTCTGCTTCATGGAGGGGGACACTGAGGCCAGGCCCAAAGCCTCCAGGGGCGTCTCTGCCCTGCCTCCGAGCCCTCGTCTCCTCCATGACTGCTCTGTGACGGGCATCAGGAACAGGGTGGCTAATGTTGCCAGCTCCGGAACGACCGCTTGCAGGGCTCAGGGGTGACCGCGGGCATGCCACAGGGCAGCATGAGGGTCTCCAGTGACGTCTAGAATTTTTAGGCTCAGGTCACAGTCCTAGGTCCCCGACACACCAAGACCTGGGTCATCTGAAAACACAGACTTTGGGTCCCTCCTTTGGCCATTCCCCTGGATCTTCGAGTATCCTCTGGCTTCGCAAGAGGAAACACAGCCTCCCCTGGCCCCCAGAGCTGCACAGAAAAGAGAGGTGTGTGCATCAGTGAGGGCATGAGGACAGTGAGGGTGTGAGGATAGTGAGGGTGTGAGGATGATGAGGAGTGAGGATGGTGAGGAGGAGGATGGTGAGGAGGAGGATGGGGAAAAAAGGAGTGAGGGTAGTGAGGGTGTGGGGACAGTGTGGGTGGAGCACTGTAGGGTGTGAGCTAGCTTCCAGAGTAGGTGACCTGCTGACTTTGGCCCAGGCTGTGTGTTGTGGCTGTGGCCTCTGGCCCCGGGAGGTGTTCTTCTGGGTGAGAGCTCTGGAAGGGGCAAGCGTTCTCTTTGGGAGACGCCATCTGCTCTTGGCTTCTTGGTTACGACGAAGCTGGCTTGCAGCCCGTCGGAACTGAAGGTGCCAGAGAGGTAGCACCACGGGCAGGGCTCTTGCCTTGCATGCAGATGACAGGTTCAATCCCCGGCACCCCATATGATCCCCAGAGCTCCACCAGGAGTGACCCTTGAGCACAGAGCCAGGGGTAAGCCTTGGGCTCTGCTGGGTGTGGCACCAAACCCGAACAACCACCTGAAAAAAAATTAAAAAAGCAGAATTGTGGAGGGGGTGGGCTTGCTTCAGAGATGGCCTTGCCCTAACCTCTCCTGTCACAAGTGAGGGAACTGAGGTCTGGAGATCCAGGGATGCCCAAGGTTACACGGTGATAGAAGGAGGCCCAGGACTCACACCTCAAAGTTGGGGTCTTTCCTGAAGCTCCCCGGAGATGTGGGATCAGGACATGTACCCCTGGAACATACACCCTTGGGGCCCAGCGGGGACTCTGAATCTTCTCTCTGCTTTCTTTTGGAGGGCAGGGTGGGGTGGGGGGGCAGGAGGTGGGGTTCAAGCTGGCACCAGTCCAGTCTTCAGAGCCCAGGGGTCAGCTGTCCAGGCCTCCTCCTCCCGAGGGGTGGCATTGTGCCCCAGACATCACCACCTAACCCTCTCCTCTCTGTCCAGGACCCTGTGGGCCAACCCACACCCTCACCCCATGGTGAGGCTGCCCCACCCTCTGGCCACGCAAGAGTCATGTCTGCTGCCAATGACAAGGACAAGCTCAGCTGTGCCTTTGCCGTCATCCCTTAGTGCCCATCCTCCCTCCCGCCTCGGGTGCCAGAGGAGGACGTTACTGCCAGTTTGAGATTTCCTTGTTCTCCCATCGGGATGTCACCCAGCCCTCTGGGGAACGGTTTTCTGAAATCCTGTCCAGTGCCGGGAATACAGGCTGGAGAGTGGGGACAACCCGGAGTGGGGTCCTGTCCTTGCCCCTTGCGTGCAGTGGGCTCAGGGCCAGCCTCTGCCCCTGGGGCCAGTTTGCATAACTCTAGATGCAGGGTTGGGCCGGGACACTGTGGCCCCGGCTGATAATACCCTGTGACCTTCCTGGCCTATTTCTTCCAAGAAAACGTCCCTAGTTATTCCAAGAAGGAGAAAGAAGGGGAAAGACAGTGGGTGAAATAGGGTCCCCGCTGAAGACTCGAGTTTGTGAGGGAAAGTTTGTCAGCATTGATCGGAACCACGGTGCTGAACAGAAGTATCATGATTGCTGCATCCATCTGGCCACCACAGCACACTTCACTTCTCAGCCATATCTTGCTCTCCACCCTCTCTAAGCTCCAGACACACTATGTAATTTTTTTGCCACCTAGCAGGGCTCATGTATCTCTACACTCAGGTATCACTCCTGGCCGGGCTCTGGGGACCATAGTGGGTGCCGGGATTTGAACCTGGGCAGGCTGCCTGCCAAGGCAAGCACCCTCCCCACTGTGCTGTCTCTCCACCCCTATATTTCATGCATTCCTTCTGACTCTTGAAGCTGTAAACCAGGAGGCAGGTACCTGTTAGACTCTCCCATTGCCCGTTAAACTCTTATTCAGCCTTCAAGACCCACTCCAAGGCCACTTCCTCCACGAAGCTTTCCGAATTACTTCTGATGCAAACCAACATCTCCTTTCTCCTTCCTCAGCCCTCTCTAATTCAGCAACGATGTCTCCTGCCCAGGCTGCCAGCCTCCTCTTTAGCTCATCCTCTGGAACGGAGCCCCCGGTCCATGCCAGTCTTCCTGCGGTGGGGAGCACTGAGCTTTGCTCATCGGACTGGACCCACAGGCTCTCTGTGTACTCAGTAGCCACGTGGAGGCTGTCCGCAGCCTCCGCCTGCTGGTGGGGCCAGGCAGTGTTGGCAGGGAGCGAGCCACGAACAGCTGCAGGTGGGAAGCTCTGCTCACGGCTCAGGGCGTCACAGACAGATGCTTCTGAAGCTGCAGGAGTCCTGCCTGAGGGCAGAATGGGTTCCAGAGAGACGCGGGGCCCGGAGGGAGCAGGCAGAGGGAGCAGAACCAGAGCACAGACCCGCTGGAGTTGGGTGTCCAGGCCCCGGCGGTACCAGCAGCAGTGTCTGGGCGTCAGACACATTTCCAGTGAGCCTGTGTTTTGTTTGGGGCCACACGCAGCAGTACTCAGGGGCTACTCCCGGCATAGTGCTCTGGGGGGCCACAGGGTGCTGGGGAGTGGACGTGGGTTTCCCACATGCGAAGCATATGCTGTGGCCCTTTGTGTGGTGTCTCTGGACCTGGCCTCAGTTTCCTCTCCACCAATCCAGAAGGGCAAACGGTCTGCAATGCGGAATGATGGAGCTGGTGTGAGATTCGGCAGAACTTCGTGGGCCAGGGCCTGGGCTGTGCTCATGGGCCGCGTGAAAGCCCAGAACCCTCTGACTCTCCCCTGTGGGGGCTCCTTTGCCTGGAGGGGGGAGGGGCAGTGGGTTGAGAGTGGGGGAGCAGAGCCGAGTCAGAGCAGGGCTTCAGGTGCTGACACTGTCGTGGCTAGCTAGCACAGTCTCCCGGGCGGTGCTGGTCCCTGCGGGGCAAGCCCTCTCCTCTCTGCCCCTCCACCCCTGGCGTGAGGAGGCCCTTGGCAAACACTGCTCCATCTGTTCTTCCAGCCTGGCCTGGTTCTGGGGCCCCTGGCTCACTGTGGGAAGGGGGTCCAGTCACCATGCTGGGGGGCGGGCCTGAGAAAGGGACAGCTCGGGAGCTCTGTCACAGGACTGGGGTGGGGCTCCCTGGGGGAGGTGAGTGGGGGGGCAGGCGTGTGGGCCCAGGGAGGGCTGAGCACTTTCTCAGTGCTGCTCTGAAGGAAACAAGCATGAGGATTTGTCTGTTTTACAGAGCATAACTGGTCCCAGTGCGGCCAGCTTGCGTTTGTCAAGAGACACTATTTGTTTAACATCCCAAGTCCAAACCAAACACAAAGGCAACTGTTCACAGGAGAGGCCTGGGCAGCCGCTGGGAAGCAAGCACAGACCCTGGCCCTGTGAGCTGCGGGACCCATTGCTGTGGCTCTGTTCCCCGAGAGGGTCTCCAGGTCCTCCTGCTGGGATTCTGGAAACCATGGGGGGGGGGGAGTGCCTTGAGAGGACAGCAGTCATTTTTTTTCTTTTTGGGTCACACCCGGCCGATGCTCAGGGGTTACTCCTGGCTCTGCACTCAGGAATCACTCCTGGCGGTGCTTGGGGGACCATATGGGATGCTGGGAATCGAACATGGGTCAGTCGCGTGAAAGGCAAACGCCCTACCCGCTGTGCTATTGCTCCAGCCCCCAGCAGTCATTTTTGTAGGGACTTCCCTCCCGTTCCCCCGGTCCCCACTGCCTCTAACCTCCTGGGACTGCCTGGGGTCTGCTCCCTCACAGCTAGGAGTCACCGTCTGCTTTTGCCTCTTGCAGTTCCCATACCTCCTTACCACTTCAGTTCCTGCTGGGAACAGAAACGGGGAGAACCCAGCAGTACTCGGAGGTGAGGAGTACTCAGCAGGTGAGGACACGGCTGAACTGGGAGAAACTCAGCTACTGAGCTTTGTCTTGGTGCATACGCACACACGCGTGTGTACACCCACGTGTGTATGTATTTATTTGTGCATATACACATATACAGGCACGGACACACAGATGTTCAGGCACAGCTATATGGGACCTCACGTGAATATGTGTGCGTGTGCATGTATTTGTGTTTGGACACATGTGGGGCCTCTATGCGTGCATATTCATACACACCCAGACGTAGTGCGCATATGTGGATAAGCACACACACGCTTGCTCTCTTGTGCCTATGTGATAACGGAGCCGACGGGTGTGCAAGTGACTGGTCTGAGAGCCTCTCCTGGACCCCTCTCCTCCCTCCTCTCTCCTACTGCCCTGTGGTTCGTTCTCTGCCTCTTGCTAAGCTCACGAGATGGGCAGAGCTAGGAGACACCTTAGCCACCTGCTGGTGCTGGGGCAAAAGGAGGTTTGAGGAGGAACAAAAACCCCAGAGCCCTGACTTTCAAGACTGTAGCTGCAAGAGGCGCTCCCTGCAGCGGACCCTCTCTCCGTGGGTCCTCCCCTCCCCCCAGGCTGTCCTCTGCAGAGATCCTGGGGGCCTCTGTCCTGTGTTCCTGACAAAGGGGTGCCGCGCAGGAGAAGAGTGAGAGCCAGAGATGCAGTCAACAGCCTCACAAATCTTGAAATCCTTCCTTGCGGGTTTATGGCTTCTGAGAAGCGAGGCGAGGCAGGCTGTTCTCAGCACCCAGCACAATAATTATAATAGCACTCGCAGTGATTAATCAGCCAGCCGCACCGAGCACCGCCCGGGGAGCGCACAGCGGCGTGAGCGTGCGCATGCGTGGGGGAGGAGAAGGGTGGGGTGGGGGATCGGCCCTGGACGGAGGGTCTGGTTCCTTCCATGGCACCCCTGGGCAGGGTCCTGACGGGCCGGCTGGGGAGAGAGCCCGGCTGCTCCTTCCATCCTTGGGGCTGGGGGCATCAGGGGAGGAACTGCAGGCAGAGGCAGATTCCCAGCGGAGGCTGAGTGCCCTCCCGGGGTCAGCCAGGGAGGGACCTCGGGTGCCAGAGTGTGCAAGTTGTCACTTGGAGGGATTAACTCAGCTCTGGGGGGGCCTGGGAGTTCCAGGGAGCCGTGGGCAGAAGCGAGGGGGTCCGCTCCCAAGAGCTGGAACTTTCCTCATCAAGAGGGATGGGGTGAATCCCAGTCCCTAGGGGCATGTGGATACAGCCTGGCTGACCCCTGAAAGGGGGGGGGGTCGGCGTTTTAGCAGGGGAGGGGGCACAGGGCGTGTCGGAAGTGCCTCTGTCACCTTTGCTCTCGGGCTCGCTTGCTCGGGCCGGGATGGTTCAGCTGGACTCGGTTCACCTTCCGTGGAACAGTCAGTCCCGCCGCGCCAAGCTCTTTGTCTCGCCAACCTGGAAACGCTGCAGTTGGCTGGCCCGAGGGAGGCCGCGCCTGGAGTCCCCACACAGCCTTCCCAGCGCCCCCAACGCCACATCCCTAATCTCAAAGGCCCCCTCGCCCTCCAGCTGCCTGACACCCAGCTGCCTGCTGAGCCCCCAAGCAAACAGGTCAGAGGAGGCCCGGGACCCAAGACTCTGGGAGGGGAACCAGGCCTCTGGCAGGCTAATTAGTGGGAGCAGATTCTATTAAGCAGATCGCTCGCTCTAGGCAAAGCAATTACAGCTAATCAGCCCCTCGCAGCGGTCCAAAGGGACACGGATGGAGTTAGACATATGCTGAGAAGCACCGAGGCAGCCTGTGCTCAGGCCTGGGGTGACTCCCGGCCCCTCTCCAGGGCTGTCCTGTCTCGGGGCTGATGGAGGGGCCCTGTGCTTTAATTAAAGCTGCTCAGAAGGGAAGCCAGAGTCCTGCTCAGGCCGGATACTTCAGAGCTGCTGAGTTTTCCTGGAGAGAGCAGGCCTCTGACGCCGGCCTCAGTTTACCTGTTGTTCAAATGAGCAAGTTGGCTAGGCCGGCTTCTCTGAAGCTCCTGGTCCACTTAGTATTGGCGGCTTGCAAGAGGCCAGCTTTCATGTCATCTCCTAAATAATAACGAGCACGGAGACAGGGCTGGGGGAGTTTTCCGAGGCGGCGGGTGTGTTTATGACAGGGATGGGGGACGGCTTTACAGAGAGCGACTTATCTCCAAGCCCATCGAGGTGTGGATATTAAACCGGCATCGTTTTTTTGGAGGACTATCACGCCTCAGTAAATTGATTTCAAAGGGAAGAAGAGCTAGTTCGTCTGATTTGGATTCTTGTCCAGGCTAAAAAGAGTTGACCGGCTGGAGAACTGTTTGAAATCCCCAAATGTGGAAATACAGGCTGAAGTATTAAATTATTCAGAACGCGGGGTTGGGGGGGAGCCCTATGTGGTGTCAGGGGTCACACTGCATTCGGCCGCCTGCAAGGCAAGTGCCAAAGCTCCATGCTCTCTCTCCTGCCACGTCAGATTGTGCTTTTTATGATAACTGAAACAGTACTCTTAAAAAAATATGATGGGTGTCTGATGTTCTTTTTTCCTACTAGACTATAAAATTCTATGAAATTCAAGTTCTATGGAGCGTGTGTCTCTCCCCGTCATCCATGATGCTTTAGACCATGATTTAGTGGCTTGTAAGAACCTCCAAATTCTGGAGAAAGTTGGGACAGGCTAGAGTAAGAAACAGTGGGAGGAGAGATCTGGCAAGAGGACGCTTCACAGGGCCTCTTCTTCCAGGAATGACCCCTGGGAGGACTTTTGAGCCTGCCAGGTTACTACAAAAGTATTTTATTTATTTGTTTATTTAAATTTTTTCCCACTTTGCTTAAATACCGCAGTTTCCAAAGTTGTTCATGATTTTTTGTTTGGTCACACCTGGCGATGCCAGGGGTTACTCCTGGTTCTGCACTCAGGAGTTACTCCTGGCAGTGCTCAGGGGACCATATGGGATGCTGGGAATCGAACCCAGGTCGGTCGTGTGCAAGGCAAACGCCCTACCCGCTATGCTATCTCTCCAGCCCCTCATGATGACTTATTCCAGGTGCTCAAGATTTCAACCCCAATTCCATCACCACCGTCACTTTCTCTCCCCCATTGTCTCAACTTTCCCATTCACCCCGCAGGCCCACCCCTGTAGCAGGCCTACAGTCATTAATTTTATATTGCTTGTTACTAAACGGCTAACAGGATGATCCAAAACAAATTTCCATAGAAAATTTGTGAAAATCGTTGTACCTCACCATGGGGACATTAACGCCTTGCCTGAGGGTTTACTAAGTGTGGTTGCAAGATAAGCCTTCTGTGTTAATGATTTTTTAGTCGAGATAGGTTGGCTTCTACATTTTGTCCACCCAACCAGGTGCGCTCTGCGTTGCTGGGAGGTCAGTGTTTTAGACCTTGGAGATGCCATGTGGCCACAAATGCAGCTGTGCACTGTAGAAAATCCAGAGTCCTTACCGAGCAGAATATTTAACTGGGCATGGTTGCTGGTACTTCTAGAAGTACAGAAAGGTGGGGAAGAGGTCTCCCATCCTGATTTAAGGAAGTGTTTTAGGCACCAGTGTCTTCCAGTGCTGAAGTTCTAGAATTCGAGTAGTCCTGAGGGAAGCGGACAGCTCTGTGATGAGCAGCTTAGAGAGGACCTGCCACAGCCCTCAACAGCCTCGGGCTCTTCCTCGGCAAAGTGGGCAAATGAGGAGAGTGAATTCCATCTATTTTCCCTCACACGGTGGTTGGGGGATTCCCAGTGCGATGCTGACTGTGAAAAAAAAAAAAGGACTAATTAATTCATTTTATTAAAAGGTGAGAATGTAAACTAACAAGCTTTGCTTTGGCAAAGGAAACCACCAACAGAATGGAAGTTAGTGCAACTGGAGAAATAGTGCAGTAACTTGGAGCTCTTTCCTTGCAACCTTGTGTTTGGTTATGGGTTAGAATCCCCAGCATCTCATGTGAGATGAGTGCAGTCCTGACAACCCTTATACCCATAATCTCTCAACACACACACACACACACACACACACACACACACACACACATATTTGCAAATCACTTATCTGATCAAGGACCAAATACACAGTATATAAAGAGCTCTAATGCAACAGAAATCAAAAAAAATTCTAAAATGATCAGAGGACCCATAGGCATTTTGCCAAAGGAGACAGACCATGTGGATCAGCAGATCCATGGAAAGATCCGTGATCCTCAGGGGAGATGCCAACCAGAACGCTGGTGAGACGCCATCCCACATCTGTTAGGACGCTGGCATCACAGAGAGATGTCAGGGGTTGGTGGGGCTGGGAGGAGGAAGGAGCCCTGGGCACAGTTGGTGGGAGTGAGAATCGGCGTAGCCACTGCGGAGGACAGTCCGGAGCATCCTGGGAACTCAGAAGCTAGAACTCCCGTAAGTGCCAGCAGGCCCACTCTGGGCATGGATCCAAAGGAAATGAAATCACTATCTCGCCAAGAGGCCTGCACCCTCCTGTTCTTTGCAGCTTTATTAACCATAGCCAAGACCTGGGGACAATCTCAGTGTCCTTAGACGGATGGATGGCTCCAGAAAATGTGGTGCATACATAATGGAATATTAGTCAGCCACAAAGAGAAGCTCCTGCCATTTGCGATGACATGGTTGGACTGAGAGGTCATTGTGCGAAAGGTGAAATAAGGCAGACAGAGACAAATGCTGTATGATCTTCTTTTATGAGGCCTCTGAAGAAGCCAGCCCCTAAAACACGGATCCCACAGATACACCAAACAGTGGGGTGGCTGCTGGTGGCTGGGGGGCACAAGAGCTGCTGGGCAACATGGGTCAGGGTGGTCCAAAGAGAAAATCTCAGGGCTGGAGAATAGTACAGGGGCTAGGGAGCTTGCCTTGGGTGCCAGTGACCTGGGTTTGATTCTGGGCATCCCATATGCTCCCCAAGCACTTCCGGGAGTGATCCTTAAGGCAGAGTCAGGGGTAAGCCCCGAGCACCGCCAGATGTAGCCCCCCTCAATCAACCAACCAAACAAAAATAAACACAAAAAGACATCTCCAGTTCTAAAATAGATAGGGGCCAGAGGTGGAAAGGCCCAGCATGGCACCAGGCAATGGTACTGGTGTCTACGCTTGAGAGCTGGGAAGAGGTAGATCTTAGAGATCCTCTTCATGAAAGTGGTGATGACCGTGGGAGTGGAGGGTGTCACTTGAGCTGACGACACTGTCCCGTCACTTGTTTCTTTTCCTTTTTTTTCTTTTTTTCTCCTTTTTTTGTTTTTTGTTTTTTTTTAATTAATTATTTTTTCTTTTGAATTTTTTGGGTCACTATGTTTCTCTGGTGTCAGATCACTTTCGCGTCCACTCAGAGCGAACCCACTCCAGTGACAGCACCGGCCTCAGGTGCAGAGTGACGGGAGGGGGCATTACCCCAGCTGGGAGCCCTGTCTCCACTCCAGCCCCGGCCTTCTCTGCCTCTCCTTGGTCATCACAGCAGTTTGGCGACCAGGAAGGCCTTGCAGCGGCCATCTGGAGCCCACCCCAGCCCCAGCGTGCTGGCTGGCCTTGGCCATCTCGGATGACTGTGCCACGATGGAGGTCGCAACCTTGGTCTGTGCTCCAAGAGGCTCGCTGCAGCTGACCGGCTTCCCACAGCCTAGCCGGGCTCTGCACAGCCCTGACCACCTGTGCAGGCTAGAAACGAGCTTAATCCAGTCTCTGAAGGTTCTTGGGCCAAATTGCAGGGAAGAGGAGAGGAGGGAGGCAAGAAAGTGGGTGCATCAGACAGGCCTGGGTCACCCTACACTGATCACCAACCAGGAGAGACACGATAAAGAAGAACTAACTCGGGGCTGGAGTGATAGCACAGTGCGTAGGGCGTAGGGCGTTTGCCTTGCACGCGGTCGACCCGGGTTTGATTCCCAGCATCCCATATGGTCCCCTGAGCACTGCCAGGAGTGATTCCTGAGTGGAAAGCCAGGAGTAACCCCTGAGCATCACCAGGTGTGACCCGAAAAGCAAAAAAAAAAAAAAAGAACTAACTCTGTCCCTCCTGTTAGCCGTGTGGTGGGAGGTTGAGGGGTGCGCGAGACCTGGATGCCCAGAGAAAGGCCAGCTTTCGCCGGTCGGGCGTGGACCATTAGCTCCACCTGTGCTTCCAGCATCCTTCCCCTTTACTCCTCTTAGTGCTCTGGGCACTCGTCCTTCTGGGCCCTCCTGGGCTCTTTGCAGCTCCTCCAAACATACCAGACTCTTCCTTGCCTTTCTGCCAGAAAGGCACTTTCGCACAGCTCCGCAGACGATGGCTCCGGTGGCTTCCCACAGCCCTGGGAGCAGCCGCATGCCCCTTTTCCAGATGAGCAGACTGAGGCACAGCACCCAGCAACGTGTCTCAACCTTTCCTGCTAATTAGCCCACAGAGTCAGGAGTGGCACCCGGGTCAGTTCTTCTCCCCTGTCTCTGCCACGGTCTCCAACTAGAAAGCAATGGAGGATACAGTGAGGCAGCAAGAAGGAGGAGGAGCCAAAGTGCTGTCCACACAGGGCTGGGCACAGAGCCTTGACCAGTCGCCGCACGCACGCAGGGGAAGCCGGAGGGATCATGCCGAGTGACGTCCATCGGCAGGAGAGGGACAGAGTGACCTTGCTCATGGCGGGATGTAAAGAAACAGAGGAAAGGAGGAATGAATAGCGGAAGGCAGCAGGATAGAGGAGCCGCCTCCAGAATCGAGTCTCTCAGAGGGCGTGGGTGGGGCAGTGAGAATGGGGACCCGGGGACAAGGCGCTGGGTGTGGTGTCGGAACCAGGCCTCCATGGAACTCTAGCATTCACGGTATTGAGAAGCAGCAGTGCCTCAATTCAAGCTGGAAAAAAAGAAGAAAGAAAGAAAGAAAGAAAGAAAGAAAGAAAGAAAGAAAGAAAAGAAAAACCCCAAAGCAAATAAAACGGCAGCTCTGGTTGGGCTGAGGCAGGGCAGTGTCATGGCTGGCTTGCCTGGGAGGTGCAGAGGCTGGGCTCATGGGCCGGAGACTCGAGCAGGCGTGTCCCTTGGCTGGATTGGGGGACAGGCCAGAGACAGGGAGGGGGCAGAGGGGACCTGCCATGGCACAGCCGTTGCATGCTGCCCTCACACCCCCCAGCAAGATCTCCCCACACAGACCCTGATGCGCGTGTCCCAGAGGCATGAAGCGAGGAGGGGGAACGAGAGGGGATGGGGTTGGGGGTGGGGTAGCAGCCCATCATTCCAACACGGTTGGTGACGGCTCTGGGCTACCGTGGAGAGGCCTGGCGAGGGGGTCTCAGCACCACTGGGTGCCCCCGGACGCTTCAGTGCGTCAGGAGCTGAGGATGAGTGGGAGGTGGCCGGGCGGAGCGCTCTGCCCCGCTGCTCCGGGATGGAAAAAGTGATGTCGTTTAGGAACAATGTGGAATGAGCTGCAACTTGCTGGATCCAGAGGACAAGTGGGAAGCCGGCTGCCAGCAGCGCAGGGGTGTCTGCGATGACCTGTCACTGAGCCCCAGCCTGGAGGCTTCTTGGGGGCATCACCAGAAGGCTCACTGGGCCCTTTGTGCCTCGATGTCTCACCCGCCCGAGCCCACCTTCTGGTCTCTTCAAGTTGAGTCTCTGGACTTAGGATGGACTTCTGCTCACCTTGTGGCCAGCATGCCTGGCCCTGTGTCACCCGCTGCCTGCCCCCACCTGCTCCTGAGGGCGCGGGGACCCCGAGGGGAAGTGGAGAGAACAGTCCTTAGGTCAGCACGGGTGTTTGAAGCCCGTTTCCTTCCAGCCTTCATCCCCCTTCTGCCCGGGCAAGGCCTGCCGCAGAGCAGCAGTGCAGAAGGATGCTGCCCCGAGCCAGGGAAAGGGGCGCCCTGGGTCTGGCCTGGGGGCTGCGGGGGGTCGGAGAGGTTGACAGGCAGCGGGACGCTCTGCAGAAACTCGTGGAAACAGAATCTGGAACGTGTGCCGAAGGGGATGTGTGTGCGTGTCTGCGTGTGTGCGTGGGGGTGGAGGCCGGGGTGCCGGGAGGCCGTCAGGTCTGACCTCGGTGAGGTGAGAGGCGCAGAGAGGGAGACGGAGGCCGGCCACCTGGCGCTGGCCTGATAAGAAAATCCTCTGCTTAGCAGTGAGCTCATGAGGCTGGAGGCCGTGGCCAGGGCACCGAGGGAGCAGAGGAGCCTTGGTGGGGGGGCCAGTTCCGGGGCTCAAACCCGGGCTCCCGCTGCCGGATGTGCACCTCGGCCATCTCGGACCAGGGTGCTTTGTGATAGCATCAAAACCCCAGTTTGCCTGGCTGCTCCGAGCTCAGGCAGCCCCAGGGGCCAGCCCTCTGCAGAGGCTGGGCGCTCCCCTACCAGTTTGGAGCTAGGGGGCTGTGGGATCTGGTGTGTGGGACCCCAGGGGCTGGACTGAGAGACCTGGATGGCCACGCTCACCCACTCCTGGTGACCCTGAAACATGCTCTCCTCGTGCACATGTCACCCCTCCCCATTGCTCCTCTTTTTCCCAGGGGGAAGGATGGCGCCTGGGTTATTCCCACAATGCACTGCAGCCTGCGCCCCCTCCTTTCCTCTTCCACTCCCCCTCCCCCACCCCCCTCCTCCTCTTCCTCCTCCTCTCTGCTCATATCTCCAGGGCCTCCTGCGGGGGCTGGACGAACCAGTGTCTACCCTTTGGCCCTTGGGCCAGACCCTCCTTTTCTCCTAGAGGTGCAGAAAGGTGGGGGAGGGAGGTTGCAGAGGGGAAAAGAGGCGAGGACTCAGGTGTCCTTGTCCCTAGGTCCAGCCAGAGACGCCCAGCAGGGCTGGGACGGCAGCAGACGGAGAAACACGGGGTGAGTTAAGCCTCGCTGGGACAGAGAACACCAAATCCTTTCTGAAAAAAACAGCAAAGGGATTAAAAAAAAAATCAAGATATTAACCTTCAGAAACCGGGCTCCCCGGCAGAGATTAACTTCTCTTCTAAGCACTTTTCTCCATTTCTATAAACATCTTAATTCCTGCTGACGTCGCGGCCTGTCTGGATTATGGGAGGATGGACAGACAGATGAAAGGAGGGTCTGGCCCCGTCCGGGGTGCTGACGGAGGCCTTGGGGGTGGCAGGACGGCAGAGGGGAACTGGGGCGTTACTTCCTATGTGACCTCTCATTGTGGGCCTCCGTTTGTTCATCTGAAAAGGGGTGGCATGGTGTGATCAGCTACTTTCTATAGCTCCTTGCCGGCCTCCTCCTGCCCACCTGCTTCCTTCCAGAACCTTCTTTAGAGTCTTGGACCTGGACTGCATGCAGGATGGGGGTGGGAAAGATGAGAGGACAGAGCTCCCCAGAAGCCCCCCTCTCCACCACACTGGCCAAGGACAGACAGGCTGGTCCTTTGCAGCTGCGGAAGGTGATCTAGGGAGGGAACATTTCTTCCCAGGCCGGGGAATGAAGAGATAGCGCAGCTGGGTCCAGCAAGGGTCCGGATGAGGGACCACATCATTGGGCCTGGCGGGGGCCCTTTCCTGCATGTGGCTTTGCCTAGTTGCCTGAGGGGTGGTCTGGGGTGGGCAGCGGGCAGAGACTGGGGTGGCCGCGGGTGGAGATGAGCCCCGTCTTCTTGACATTAAGGGGAGAAGAGGAAGGCAGAGAGAGATTCTCACTGGGCGGGTGACGGGGGAAGCGAGGGGAGGGCCCCAGAGAAGGGTGGCGGAGGGGGCGAAGCATTTTCCCAGGCCTGTTGATGTCTTGGAACTGCCTCAGCCAGGGGCCCATCAGTTGGCGCAGGGACACCAGATCAATCTGGCTAATGTGTTCAACCCTCACGATGCCCCCGAACGCCCCCATGCCCCTACAGGTAGTCCCACCTTGGCACTGGACTCCATGGACATCGAGAGGGAGGCCCTGAGTCAGTGACCCCCTCAAACTTGTTGAGATCCAGAGACTTCTCCAAACAGGACCTGAGGTGGCTTGGCTTCCTCTTGGCCTCAGGCCCACCCTTTCCACCCCCCACCCCATCTTGCATTGCATGTTGTGGCATTCACTGGGGCCCACCTCGCAGAAGCCCCACTCGTGTGTGTGTGTGTGTATGTGTGTGTGTGTGTCTGTATGAGTGTGTGTGAGTGTGAGTGTGTGAGTGTGTGTGTATGAGAGTATGTATGTGAGTATGTGAGTGTGTGAGTGTATGTGAATGTGTGTCTGAGTGTGTGTGTGAGTGTATGTGTGTGTGAGTGTGTGTGAGTGTGAGTGTGTGTGTTTGAGTGTGTGTCTGTGTGAGTGTGTGAG
>JAOXYA010000008.1:39652373-39682410 GCA_028565675.1 Sorex palustris | reverse complement strand
GTAGAGTGCTGGTGGTGGCGGGGGTAGGGGGGTGGGGGGGCATATGTGGTCTCAGAGATCTAATCTGGGCCCACCATATGCAAGGCAAGCACCCTACCTGCTGTGCTGTCTCTCCCGCTCCTAAGGTTTTTAATCTTAACTGACAAATTTTAAAGATCTATTTGCAAGACTTAAAAATCATAGCTATGGGGCCCAAGCTATGCATGCAGCCAACCTGGGTTCGATCCCTGGAATCCCATATGGTCCTCTGAGCAATGCCAGGAGTAATTTCTGAATGTAGAGACAGGAGTAACGCCTGAGTATCGCCGGGTATGACCCAAAAAGCCAAAAAAAAAAAGAAAGAAAGAAAGAAAGAAAGAAAGAAAGAAAGAAAGAAAGAAATCATAGCGACTACTGGACTCTCAATGATCCTATTCGTCTTCAACCTTCTCTGCAGCAGAAGCAGAACCAAAACCAAAATCAACATGAAGTGTTCTCAGGCTGTCAAGAACTTTATAAATGCCATGTAATTTAAACCATTTCACAATTGTTCTTGCTGCCCAGCATTCCATGAAGTTCTGAGCCATTCACACAGAGTTGTGAAATTACAAGCTTCTTCCTGCTTCCTTTTGGTTTTCACTCAAACTCTGAGATTGCAGCCACCTGTTTCTCTCTTCCCTCGTGAATCTTTCAAATCACTTCTTGGTAGTGACTTGTGACGTAAGCCAGTTTAGGTTTCCGAAATAAGAGCTGAGTCTTTTGTTCTACAAGCTGATCAATCCAAACTCATTCCAGATTAGTATGACAAGTTTATTAGTTTCCACCCCAATCCACAACTAAGTTCACAGAAGCACATTTTGACATCCACAACTTCATTTCCTTCTATTTCCTTTCCCTTTTGATTTTTTTTTCTTCACTTATTTATGCTCCAAAGTTGCTTCTGGCAATGCTGGGGAACCATACAGTGCTGGGGCTCAAACTTGGGCCTCCTGCAAGCAAGGCCTGTGCTCCAGCCCTTGCAGCCATTATCCTGGTCCTTCATTTCCTTCTTTTTCATCTAACCTTTTATATGTACATAAGGTGGCAATTTCCTTCCCAGAAATGGCATTCTTTTTTTGTTTTTTGTTTGTTTGTTTGTTTGTTTTATTGGGCTGGAGCAATAGCACAGCGGGCAGGGCGTTCACCTTGTACACAGCAAACATGGCTGACCCGAGTTCGATTCCTCCGCCCCTCTCGGAGAGCCCGGCACGCTGCCGAGAGTATCTCGCCCGCACGGCAAAGCCTGGCAAGCTACCCGTGACATATTCGATATGCCAAACACAGTAACAACAAGTCTCATGATGGAGAAGTAACTGGGCCTGCTCGAGAAAATCGATGAACAATGGGAGGACAGTGACAGTGACAGTGTTTGAGCTCGTAATCAAACACAAGGGCTTTTCCAGATCACGGTCAGGCTCTCGCCTCTGGGCCACAAGGCCTCGGCTGAAGACTCAGTGGGAGGCCTGGCCTGGCGCCGGCCTTTCCCCTCTCTTTCATCATTTTTGTCTGAGAACTAATCTGTAGCAGGGCTAATTTGTCCCAAGTTTGGCTTCTTAGGACTTGTGGTGGGGTGGGGAAGCAGGGATGAACTGTGATTTCCTTTTTCAGATTTGTTTCTTAGACGATGTCTCAGGACAGTTCGAAAGGGCTTCTGGAAAGTCCACTCTCTGCCCTGAGTTGAGGCAGCTATTGTCTCAGCACCAGCCCAAGTGCTGGAGCTTGAAAACCTCCATTTGAGAGCTCAGGCTGGGCTCTGGGTCGAGGGCCCAGGCCTATCGGTTCTGGGTTCAGTGATGCCAGGGAGAACTGGACTGAGTGCAGCAGAGCAGGTGGCCAGGCCCAGGGCATCAAGGGTCTGCAAGGCTTGCCAAGGACCAGACTTCCTGCCGGCCATGGGGAGCCCCCGAAGGAGAAGACAAGACAGGACTCGCTCAGACTCCCGGCAGGTAGAGAGAAGCAGAATGTCTCCTGAATGTGTCCACAGTCGTCCTGGTTGTCCGTCTGTCTTTGCCAGGCAACACCTCTTCCACCCTCTGTGCTCACATCCCCTTAGGCTCTGAGCAACACCAACTGTCAACACGCTGACCTTCTGCCCACAGGTTCCTGTTCAGGAAAGGGTCTGTGACTCCAGTTCAGGTCAGTGATTTAGGCCTGGAACCTTCCCCTCAGAGCTGCCGGGAAAGAACCCGTCTTGGTCTCAGTGCCCTAGACAGTGGTGGGCCTGAGTCCAGGCTCCTGGAGAGAAATCACCCAGGAGATGGCAGAAGGCCGAGCCCCGAGTCTGTAGGTGAGGCTCAAGATGCAGTCAAGGAATTTGTGCAAGTCGAAACAAAAAGTTGGAGGTGCAAGAGACAGAGAGCACCCCAAGGGGCCGACTCTCTGCCAGCCTGGCCTCCTGTTCAGTGCAAGGGCCTGCATGTGTGGTGCTGTTTGGATCCTATGGGCCACCCCGGCCTTGGCCTCCAGAACTGTACCTTGTGTTGTGCCAGGGACTGTGTGGTGCTGGGGATCAAACCGGGGTCAGCTGCATACAAGACATGCACCCTCACTCCTATGCTCTGGTCTGGCCTCCTCTGACTCTGATCTGCTGCCTTCCTCTCGGTCTTGAGCATTTGCTATAAGTGTGGGCACTGACTTGCTCTTCCCTAGATGGATGAGCACTTCCAACTGTTCATTTGGCACTTTGGGATGGTTCCCAGGGCCCCTTCTTCAAACTCCTGTCCCCAGAGGGCTCTCTCTGCGGGTCCTCTTACAACAAAGCACACGACGGACTTTCTCCGACAAAGCTGAGTGAGGTCCGTGCCCCTGGAGCTGGAGTGCTGAGGGCTGGCAGGGAGATCCTGGTTGTGCCAATTTAGGATTTGAGATTCCGACTCTTCTTCAGGGAGGAGGAGGCCGCTTGGCTCGACCTCAGGCTTCTCAGAGGCCAGAACCTCAAGTGACCTCTGTTTCTCTAGGTAGGAAGAGTGTATTCTGGATGATGGCCGAGAGGACTCCGGGACTGCCCTGAAATGTAGATCAGCCCACTCTGTCATCGTCACTGCCCTTCACAAGCTGATCCCTACTGGACAGGTGGCTCTGAGCAGCCAGGGAAGAGGCAGGAGACGTAGGACAGACTGACCGGCTCTTCTCATTCCTTGCAGGGGGCGTGTTATGTGGTACCTCGGTAGTGCACAATGTCATGGGGTGTCAGACGTGTGGTGGTGTGTGCGATTATGCCGTGTGTGTTGCATGCACATGCATATGTTATGTAAGTTTTGTTGTGCTGTGTGGTGTACTGTGTGCATATGTGCACGTTGTGTTGTGTGCAAGCTGTGAGGTGCTGCATACACTGTGTGTGTTGCATGTGTGAGCGTGTTGAAGGGAGCAGTGGGGCCCTGTCCTTCTGGGTGAGGTTGTCCAATCTCTGTGGTCCACGTGGGTCTGGCAGAGGACCGGGATGGCACTGCTCAGCTTACAGTTCTCTGTACCCTACTGGAGGGCTGCGCAGAACCCCTCTGAGTCCTGTTTCTGTCTGGTTCTTCTTCTCCCTGGTGGTTCTTGGGGCTGGTTCAAGTCATCAGGACCCACTGCATCCCCTAATCTTTAAATATCCCAGAAAAGTGGACCCCCACCCCAGGATCTACCAGCGGAATCTCAGTTTCCGGTGACACTTCTGGGCACTTGTTCTCATGCCCCCTTGGTCTCATCCTTTGATTTCCTTCTCTCCTCCCTCCTTCCCTCTCTACCTCCTCCTCCTTCCTTTCTTCTCCCCCATTATCCTTCGTTTCCTTCTTGTCTCCAAGTTTGTTCTCTCCTCTCTGTCTTGCGTCAAGACAAATGAAACAGAGGTCCTTTTTTGATCCCCAGGGAAATGCCAGCTCAAGGCACATGTGGCGTGTCCCGCCACTGCACTGAGAGGCTCTGTGTTCACCTAAGCACAGGAAACACCACAAAGTGCAGTCGCAGGATCCAAACCCGCCCTGCGCGACATCTTGTCTCCCCGGACACCCCCAGAGAGTGTGGAGGAAGTGACACTTCCTCCAGCAGGCCTGCCCCGGCGCCCTGACACCTTCGTGTCTTGAGCAATCTCAGCCTGCCCAGGAAGCAGGAGCCCAGCTCCAAGACGGACTGTTCCTCAAATCCACCCAGAAGCTGCACCTGACCCCTGTTCTGCCAATCTCCGTGGCACTCGGTGTTCTTTATCTCTCTGCCCTGGCTTATGCCAATACCTGCCATGGGAGACAGAAATGGCTGAAGAAATCGGCCAGCTGACTGGGCTGCAGCTTTTCTCTCCCGCTGCTCATGCTCAACCCCAACCAGAGACACCGCCGTGACCCCTCCCTGGTCAGCACCTCCCTGTCCCCACTTCCAGGCCCTCGTCTCCCACTCATGCTGCCCGAGAGACAGGCCAGCTTCTCCCTCCTCCAGGAGTCACTCTGTGAAGTTGAGGGGGGCGCAGGACGATCAAAGCTCAGGGTGCAGAGCCCTTAGCAGTCACGGAAGGGTGAGGCCTGGCCAGTCTTAGCGCATGCTGGAGCAGCCGGCTGATGGAAGCTTTCTAGAAACTTCCGTTGATCTAGGTCAAAAATCCCCGGTGTCTCCAGCCCAGGAAGTGGTCGGACTTCCTACCCAGCTCTCTCCTTCTGGGGCTGCCCCCGTGGGCTTGGTAAGACACAGCTCTGTTCACCTGGGTATGGCATTGGGGCTGCTCTGTCCTTTTAGCTGTGCCCTTGCTCTGAGCTGCAAGAGAAAGGGACCCGAAACAGGCCACCTGATCTCATGTCCATGAGCGTGTGTGTCTGCCTTGTGGGTGTGTGAGTTTGTGAGTGTGAGTCTGTATTGAGTGCTTAAGGGTGTTTGAGTGTGTGGTATAAATGTATATGAGTATGTGTGCTGTGATAGTGAATGCATTGGCGGGAACATGGGGTGCGTTTTGTGATTGTGAATGTGAGCGTGTGAGAATGCATGGCGTGCTGAGCCTGTAGGAGAATGTGGGTTTTAGTGTGTGTGTGTGTGCATGTGTGTGTGTGTGAAAGTGCTGGAGTGTATGCTATGCTCAGCATGTGAGTGTGAGCATGTGTATTTGAGTGTATGAATGTATTTGTGTGTGAATGTGTTGAGTGTGTGCTTTGTGAGTGTGAATGTGTTGCAGTGTGTTTTTGTGAGTGTGTTAATGTGTTGAGTGTGTGTTTTGGTGTGTGAATGTGTTGCAGTGTGTTTTTGTGAGTGTGTGAATGTATTCAGGTGTGTGTTTTTGTGAATGTTTGTGAATGTGTTTCAGTGTGTGTTTTTTGAGTGTGAATGTGTTGGAGTGAGTGTGTGTTTGTGGAAGGGAATAGTGCACCTTCTTCTTTGTTGATGGGTTCTTTAATCCCCTTGGTCAAGGTAAACTGAGCACCTGCCTTGCAAGCTGTCTGGATTTTGCTGTAGACTTATCGTCTTTAACAGGGCGCACCCTGCAGAGCTGGGCATGAAGGGAGGTCCAGGGTGACTTGGGGGGTGTGAGCCTGGTGTGCTGTGTGTGTTTCAGGGCTCAAGCTCAGGCGAGACATGTGCTTTGCGACAAAGCCTGTTCCCGGGTCTGGACTCCAGACCTTAGACAAGGAATCTCCTCACCTAAAAACGCTCGAACAAGATGAGGCCCAGTCCAGGGGTGGTGTCTGCAGGTGGCCTGTTGGGGACACAGTGGGGCCTGCAGTGGAGGTTAGTGGGCTGGAATTCGGGCACCCGAGGGGAGTTATGGTGGTTGCTGGGGTACCAGGAAGCAGTCGCAGAGGCCATGTGAAGAGCCCCACACTGGCTGGAAGTACCAAAAAAATAAAATTGAAATTCAAGTTTTTTCAATAGGACCTCGACCCACCCGATCCATTTTAAACAGGTGGTTTTGTGGAATTGGTAGGGGGGTGGGGGTGGGGGTGGACCTGTCCCTGGGGAGACTGGCATCATGGTCCAGGCATGAGGGGAGGGTCCTGTGGTCAGGGGGAGGCAGCATGTTTGGGGGAGGCAGGAGGGAGGTGGAAAGGATGCGGGAAGCCACTCGGAATAGGGATCTCCTCTATGTCAGCGAGGTGGCAAGCCCCCGGAGGAAGGGTGAAGGAGAACCCGGCTCCCACCTTGCCCTCAGAGGCACCAGGAAAGGCAAGAAGCGGTGGGCACAGTGCATGGGGACCCTGGGCCGGAGTGCGATGCCTCACTTTGCCCTGCATCCGCCATACCCCAAATGTCATCCACTTCCGATCCCTGAAACCGTGTCATTGGCCATCTGTTGAGGCACCAGCATGAAGCAGCACCCCGCTGGCCAGTTTTTGGGTTCAGGGATCCTTCCTCTGCTCCCCTCCCCACCAGGCCGGGAGACAGGGGGCTGATTTCACACCACGGGGTCCCATCGGCCAGTCCTGCAAGGCAGGGACATGCGACCAGTTGAGCACCCGTGGGGGGGCAGGTGGGAGAGGCAGGAAAAGGGTGGGATTTTTGACTCAGTTTAAAGGCAAAGGCTTGCCACACTGGCTGCCAAGAACGGGAAGAGGCTGATAAAAACCATCTGTCTCTCCTAAGTGGGGTGAGGGTCCTGCTTTGTGTGCTCCCGTGAAGGACGGGGCTGTCGGCCCACGCAATGGAAAAAATCTCCATTCTAAAGAGTACAATGTTAAGAGGCACTCCGAGTCGGCTGCATCTCCCAATTAAGTCGTTTACACGGCCAGGGAGCAGGACAGAATAAACCAGCTGAAAAAGGCCTTGCTCAGGATCAGCGTTTGGTTGAAAAGCCAACTGCTTCTCTCTGTCTCTGTCTCTGTCTCTGTCTCTGTCTCTCTCTCTCTCTCTCTCTCTCTCTCTCTCTCTCTCTCTCATTTTAGGCATTATGGTTTGCAATCACTGCCACTGTCCTCCCGTTGTTCATCGATTTGCTTGAGCTGGCCCAGTAATGTCTCCATCGTGAGACTTGTTGTTACTGTGTTTAGCATATGGAATACGTCACGGGTAGCTTGCCAGACTTTGCCACGCGGGAGAGATACTCTCGGTAGCTTTCCAGGGTCTCCGAGAGGGGCAGAGGAATCGAACCAGGCTCGGCCGGGCTGGCTGTGCACAAGGCAAATGCCCTACCTCTGTGCGATCGCTCCAGCCCACGGTTTGCAATACAGATGCTGAAAGGTTATCATGTATATCCCTTTATCTACTTTCAACACTCAGTTCTTGTCCAGAGTGGTCGTTTCCAACCAACGTTGTCGTAATGGGCCCTCCTCTGTTTTACCTACCCTCTACCCCCCACACCCTTGAGGTAATTTCCAACCACTGACCAGTAGGCAGAGGTGGGGGCTGGTTTGGGGGGGGTGGGAGGGAAACTGGGGCTGTAGGTACTGGGAAATTCCACTGGTCGAGGAAAGGGTGTTGTCATGCTCTATCTACCTCACGGTGATTCAATCAAATAAAAAATTAGTATCAAAAAAAGAAAGTCAAGTCTGAAATGGCAATGCTGGCTTATTCTATAGTTTTCAGGAAAATCATGAAGAAGGTGAGCCTTGGGGAGCGGAATAGAGAAACAATTAAAAACACTTTAAGTGCAGGTGCGGAAAGGGAAATGGCATTTTCCTGCTAAACTGTCTTTTTTCGTTGTTATTGAACCTTGGCGTCAGAATTGAACCTTGGCCTTCATGCGCACAAGGCAAGTGAGCTACACCCAGTGGCAGTTGAGACCCTGAGTCCCGTGGCCTTGGGAGAAATGCAAATGATGGACTTTGGGCCTTTTCCTAAACTGACCCTGAGGCAAACTCAGTCCCAGTGGGGATGTGATAAACCCAACTACCACTGGCTCTGAAGCTCCGGTTTCTTCCTCCAGCATTCAGATTCCGACCCAAAGGGCTCGAGACCTCGAGAGGGTGCTGCTGACCACCCTCTGCTATCTGGGGGGATCTCCAGGGCACTTCTTCGCCTCAGGCCCACCCGTCCTCCTCCCGCAAGGCAGAACAGTGAGTGTCTCTGCAGGGATGTGCCTTTCGGGTCTATCCTCAGCCCTGCCATTCCCAGCAGGTTTCTGTGCTCTGGGACCATCCTTCCTAGACCCTCAGTCCCAGCTTTGGCAATCTGCTGGTGCTGTGTGTGTGGTGGGGAACACGTGGTACCCGGGATCTGACTCAGGGCCTGTGGGGGCAGCTCTAGATGCATGGGGAGAAGCTGCCCTTGGCTGCGGTCGATGCGACTTTTCATCAGAGGGCTTCTTGTGGCTTTCTGGAAGGCCGTCGCAGGATGGGAAGGCTGTCCTGGTCCGGCCTGGCTGGCAGCTGCCATTTGGGCTTGGCGAAGCCTCCGTCTCTTGGCGTCTTGTCTCTTCGCCACTTGGACTGGGAAACCAATACATCAAAAATTAGTTCTCCTGAGTGATGGTACAGCAGGAAGGGAGCTTGCCTGGCACATAGCCGATCGGGTTTGATCCCCAGCATCCCATAGGGTCCCCTGAACCCTGCCAGGAGTGATCCTTGAGCACAAAGCCAGGGGAAAGGTCTGGGAACCGCTGGGTGGGACCCAAAAGCCAAAAAATAATTGTCCCTTCTGGGTCTGGCTCAGGGTCCAGCAGAGGAGGTGAGGGGGTGACTTCTGTCAGATCCCCGTCCTCATGGCAGCAACATCTCCTCCCCCCACAGCCCTGTCATGTCCCCTCCCCCAAGAGAGACTGTGGAAGTTGCCGGTGTCTCGGGTCGGCAGGTCCAGCGGCCTGCCCCCTTCCCCCCACCCCTGCCTGTCCCTCAGCCCCTCCCTGTGGAGTGGCTCAGCAGTCTCCTCACATCCCTCCCACGGCCGGGCTGGCCTCCTTCCAGCACGTTCTCCAGTCACCCCATGGCAGGATGCTCCCTGAAAGCAAGACTCTGGTGATGTCATTTCTCTGCAGGGCACCTGCAATGACACAACTGTCACAGAGAGCAGTTCCGAGGAGGAGAGGCCCAGCGGCTTCGCGTCTTCTCGCTCTCATCCCCACAGGCCAGGCACACACACTGACCACTGACCTTCCTGCTCTGTCCCCCACCCCAACCTCAGGCCTTCCTGCTTGTCCCCCGACCTAAGACCTTCCCACTTGCCCCCCACCCTGTCCCAGGCTCCTGCCTCCTACCCCTTCTGATTCCTGGGGGTCCCCCAGGCCTGCTCCAACCCTAACTCTGCTCTGACTCTCTTGGGGTCTCACCGAAATACCTCCTGAGCTGGGGGGAGGAAGAGGCAGACTCCAGGTGACGTCAGGACAGTGGCGGTGGTGGGGGAGAACAGTTAAAGGAAATCACAACCCTAAAGGTCAGCACTGTTGGAACCATGTAAAAAGAAAACAATTTAACCTAAAAATTTAAATAATAAAAAACCAGCCCCCCCCACAGGCATCTCCCTGAGCCCCCTCCAATGGACAGGACCCCCTCAAAGCTGCAGTCAACGTACCCAGCAGTACCTGGGTCATAGTCAGCACAGAGAAGGGGGTGCTGGGGAGACCCAGAAACGCTGCTTTGAGTCAGTGAACAGAATCTGAACAGCGACAGATGCCCCCTGACCCCAGCACTGGCACCACGAGGCAGGTGTATGGGCAGCTGGGATGGGGTGCTGTTAGGAGAGAGAGAGACAGAGACAGAAAGGGAGAGAGAGGAGAGAGAGAGAGGCAATGAGAGAGAGAGAGGGAGAGAAAGAGAGGGAGAAAGAGAGAGAAAGGGAGAGAGACAGAGAGAGAAAGAAAGGGAGAGAGGGAGAGAGACAGAGAGGGGGTGGGGGAGAGGGAGAAAGAAAGGGAGAGGGAGAGAGATGCACCCCTACAACGTAAGGACCTCCATCTGCCGCTAAACATCACACCCGCAGATCTGGTCCGAGTCCCAGCTCGGGTCTGGCTGAGTCCCCACCTCAGCAATGGGAACCCGCCCCAGGAGATGAGTCCTCCCCCCAGCAGGCTCCAACCGGCTTGCCACCTCCAGCCAGTGACTGTGAGAACCCGGAGGGGAGGCGACATGCCACTGTCCCGCCTTTCCACCCCCTGGACCTCGAGGGGGTCATGCCATGTGCAGTAAGTCAGAAGGAGAAAGAGTAACCACAGGTCTGGAATGTGAGGCAGCAGATGAATGAGGCAGACCAGACCGAAGGCCCTCCTGGGCACAGAGAACAGACGAAGGGGTTAGCGGACGGAAGGGGACAGAGGGTGACATGGGGAAAGGAGGGGGTGGGCGAGAGGAGGCTAGGGTTCTGCTGGGAGCCAGGTAGAGCGACTCTGAATGGCACTTGAGAGCTCGGGCTGTCAGACCAGGGCTATCCCCAAGTGTGCTGTGAGCCGACGAAGGCACCCACCAGAGATGATTTTTTGGTCCTTGGACTGGGTCGGATGGGCACTGGGAACCTCTCAGTGCCAAAGATGGACCTGGGCCTGGCTGGAGCAATAGCACAGCGGGGAGGGCGTTTACCTTGCACGCAGCCAAACAGGGTTCGATTCCCAGCATCCCATAGGGTCCCCTGAGCACCACCAGGGGGAATTCCTGAGTGCAGAGCAGGAGAAACCCCTGTGCATCTCCAGGTGTGACACAAAAAGCCAAAAAAAATTTTAAAAAAAGATGGACCTAGGCCTCGTGTGTGTGTGTGTGTGGCCTGCAAGTTGGCCACTGAGCATCTCGAGGGCCGCTTTAAGGGGCTTTGTTCATCCTGAAGGGGCTTGGCTGCTGGTTCTTTTGTTTTGCTTTTGGTCCACATGTGACTGTGCTCAGGGTTTATTCTGGCTCTGTGCTCAGGGGTCACTGACTAGGCTCAAGCGACCACACGGGAGAGAACCAAGGTCAGCTTCATGCAAGACAATTGTCCTGTTCCTTCAGCCCATCTGCAAGGTTTGTCTCTGAAAACTTAGAACCAAAAGCCAAGACTGTGCCAGTCCCAAAGTCCAATCTTTGGGGAGCCCCTTCTTCCCAAACACCTGCTCCCCCCATTTTGACCAAGCAGCAGACAGCATCCAGGTATGTCCCATCATTCCATGGGTGCCCGGTGAGTAGTGGCCACTGCCACTCACTGCAGTGACCGGAGCCCTCTGGGCAAGGTTTGAACAGCTGTGGGGGGTAGGGACACCCGGAGCAGATCAGGCTAGGATTGGGCTATGTCCAGGTCTCCCAGCCCGCTGAGAAGTCCAGACCCCTGGAACAATGGCTGGAAGCTCCCAGCCCATAGAGTGGTCATAGGGTCACAGGGTGGTCCCAAAGTGCCCCCTTGAGCTTCCAGTTTGGGGCCCAAATCACTGAGGACCTTGAGGTCACACGTGAACAAGGCTGACACCTGTCACCGGAGCAGTGCTGAGGTTGGGGTGGGGTGGGGGAGGGGTGGGAGCTGGGCTCTAATACGAAGGGGCAGGGGCACGACTGTCCAATCCCATGCAAGCACACTGCTGGGGCTTCTCTCCCAGCACCCCCGTCCTCTGCCAGCCCAGACCCCTCTGTGTGGGCCACTGAAGTGGGAAGGGGGATGTCCTGCGGGGTCCCACAGAGTATCCCCTTTTGGCTGGCTGGAGCGTCCGGACCTCCGGCCACCTTCCTGGGGGCAGCTTCCTCCCCACTTCTCCTTTACACACGACAGTTCCTGCTTTCCTGTCTACTTTGAAGCTCAAAAGTCCACTGTGTAAGTGAGAGAAAAGACCATGGCAGCCCGAAGCAGCTGGGAGCGGGTGTGCCCTGCTGTCCCCCTCCAGCGGGCGTGACTCATGGGGAACCGGGCAGAGAAAACTCAGGTTTCAACATCAAGGTGTCATCTGTCCCCATCCTTTCTCTGCATAAATCTCATTTTGGTGGTGGTGGGGGGGGCGCGCAGGGAGAGGGGCTCCTATGCAGAAGGTCTGGGGACCCCACAGGCCATCCTGGGCGGAGCAGACTGGCAGGTCAGCATAAGGACCAGAGTCTACTGCCTCTCTGGGGCCCACCCTGCCATCGCCGGGGGCTTCGAGGGCTGCACCCGGCGATGCTCTGGGAGTCATACTCGGGGACCGCATGCACAGCGTGTGCCCCAACCACGGAACCATCTCCCGAGCTCTGGGCGAGTCTTTTTAGCCCCTAAAGGAAGGTTCTGTTCTGGGGAGGGAAGGGGCCGCTGGCTTTCAAAGCGTTGGGTCTCGGTCTCTACCCCCCTTCCGCGCTCACCCACCCAAGCTGCCCAGGGCTGGGGGCTCGTGTCCCAGGCTCACAGCGGTCACCTTGACATCCCAGGCCCAGGGCGTGCTTGCTATTCACGGGGCCTGCTCAGACCGCATCTGCGCCTTCCCGACGAGATGAGTCAGGATGGGGCCGGCCTGCCCAGACCAGAGATGAGATTAGAGGGCCGTGCCTCCGCCAGATGGTGATGTAACCCCCTCTCGGCAGGGAGAGGGAGCCCCCGCTCAGCTCCAGAGCGAGGGTTCCATCGATCATGTGGAAGAGAGGAAGTGCCAGTGAAGACTCAGGTTGGCGGGGGGGGGGGGGCTCAGGCAGCTCTCCCTGGGTGCCCCCCATTGATGTTACAGGAGGAGAAACAGCCCCAGGACGCTGAGGCTTGGCCAGCATGAGACCCTCTCAGACCCCCAGACCGGGCCCTTCTGTGCGGCTGCTGACGGGTCCCCTTCTAAACTGGCATCTATGTCCAGGGCTTCCCGAAGTCTAGGCATTGTTCTAGTGAATTCTCAAATTTGAGGGCCTCTCAACCACTTGAGCACCTATGTCTGGGTGGTCTGGGGCCCCAGGACCTGCTGCTGGAGGGTGAGGTGAGGAGGTCTGGCCTTGACCCTGAAATGGCAGGGTCAAGGCCATAGCCCATATCACTCCGAGGGACCTGCCTGCTCCCCCCCACAACCTGGGGAGTCCACTCATTTCCCAGGAGGGGTTCAGGTCTCTCTAGACACGGGTCTATCCCCAGGCGCCCCCATAGATGGGCAAGTGTCAGGGCCTGTCTAGCACAGCTGGGAGGGCACAAGCACGTGTGTGTGTATGTGTGTGTGTCTGTATGAATGTATGTAAGGGTATGTATGTATGTGTTTGTGCAGGTGTGTGTGAGCGTGAGTTTATGTACATGTGTGTATGTATAGGTGTATGAATGTGTAGGTGTGTGTGAGTGTGCGTGGGGGCTGTATGTGTGTGTAAATGTGTGCAAGTATATGTGAGTGTGTAGAAGAGTGTAGGTGTGTGAGTGTGTGTGGGTATATGAGTAGGTGTGTTTGAGTCAGGGTGTGTGTGAGTGTGAGTTTCTGAGTCAGTGTGTGTCATTGTGTGTAGGTGTGCGTGGTGTAAGTGTGTATGAGTGCGATTGTCTATGAGTCTGTGTGTGAGAGAGTGTGTGAGTCTGTTGTGAGATGAGTGTGCGGGAGTGAATGTGAGTCAGTGTGTGTGTGAGAATGAGTATGTGTGTGTGTGAGTCCATATGTTTAAGTGCGTGTGTGAGTCTATGAGTGTGAGAGTGTGTGAGCCTGTGTGTATGTGTGAGTGAGTGTACACACGTGTGTGAGTGTGTGAGTGTGTATGTGCATGTGGTATGAGGGTGCAGGGTGGGGACGTCCCTGGCTGTCCCTGCCCCCAGGATCTGGGCTCCCCCCTAGCCTCCCTGCTGAGGGTTCTCCTTGCTCCTCCCTCTCTGCCATCCTCATTTCAAGACACTCTCTGGCAAGCACAGAGCAAGAAGAGCTTCTCCTGCGAGCTGCCGGCTCTTTCCTCAAGCTCCTCTCCCCTCGACTGGCCTTCAGCAATATTTCTCCCAAGATAAACGATTTCTTCCCCATTCAAATATTCACTGCACCCAAAGTTTGTTGTTTCTGTGTCCTGTGCTACAAAAATAGCTCTCCCTCCCCTGACCTTGTACACGGGGAAAACCCAGGACCTCTGTAGATGGTCTTTAAGGGGAAGCGGTCCCTCTGCCTCAAATGGAGCATCTCATGGAGAGTATCATGCTAAGTGAAATGAGTCAGAAAGACAGGGGCAGACATAGAAGGACTGCACTCATTTGTGGTGTAGAATAACATAACATGAGGCTGACACCCATGGACAGTAGGTACAAGGGCCAGGAGGATTGCCCCATAGCTGGAAGCCTGCCTCATGAGCGGAGAAGCAGCTGGAATAGAGAAGGGATCACTAAGCAAATGATTCTAGAGGAATCGGTCGGAGGGGAGATGTGTGCCGAAAGTAGATAATGGACCAAACATGATAACCTCTCAGTGTCTGTATTGCAAACTATAATGCCCTAAAGTAGAGAGAGAGTATGGGGAATATTGTCTGCCATGGAGGCGGAGGGAGTATGGGGAGGGGGGGTATACTGGGAGATTGGTGGTGGGGAATGTGCACTGGTGGAGGGATGGGTGTTTGATCATTGTGTGATTGTAACCCAAACATGAAAGCTTGTAATTTTCTCACAGTGATTCAATAAAATTTAAATGAATAAATAAATGAATTTTTAAAAACGTTTTAAAAAAAAGGAACATCTCAGCTATGTCCCTTGCCAGGGTCTCTGCTGGGGAGGCGTCGGGTCCAAGCTTATTTCCTGGTTTTGCAGGATTCCCATGAGGTGGGGGGGGGGCAGACCCTCCTGGCCTTTGGGGTGATGTGCTGGCTGAGTCCCGGGTCTCCGTGATCCGTGGACATGCTGTAGGGACTTGCTCCCCCAGCCAGGCCTCGGGGGACTCTCCCTCATTCCAGAAAGAGGAGCCCACCCTGTTCTCAGCTCGTGAAAATAGCCGAGATTACTAGGCGGGCTTATGCCCTGAAGCCCTCCCCAACCCCATATCAATGAGGTCTGGAAGCATGACTCAAGAATGGGGCCCTCAGCTCTCAGCACCCAGGGGTGTGCTAGAGGCACCCCGACACCTTTACCCTTGGGTAGTGATTGCCTGACCTCCTGGTTCCTAACACCATCTGCCTCTCTGTTTCTCAAGTCCCATGGGTAAATTTTAACCTCTTCCTTCTGGCCCTACCCCCAAACCACCAGCTGCACCCCAAAGCCTGCCTTTGGCCCCTCCCATGATCCCACACGGCAATCTGGCTGTAGAGCCAGAAAGAGACTGGCTTCAGGGTGTTCCCCAATCCCCAGATCCAGTCCTGTGGTAGGAAGAACCTCACCCCCCAAGCCCCCCAATTCCCACCAAACACTCCCAGGCAGTGAAAATTGACCTGAAATAATTTCTAGTATCCCCGACATGCATGCTGACAGATATTTATTGAGCCTCGTAGAGCAGGCACTAAGTTAAGACATAAATACTCTTCGAAATGACTTTTAATAACCGCTTGATTAAGATACGGTTGACATACCATACAACTCACTCGGAAATGTACAACTAGATTTTTTGTTTTTTTGCATATTCACAGAATCTTATAACCATCACTACCATCTAATTCATTCTGGAATGTTTTCTTCCAAATATTCTGCAGCCCTAGGCTTGCCTCCTGACACCTAAGAGGTTTTCCAAAATGAAACTCCACGTCCAGGCATGCACCGATCCTGCCCGAAGCTCCTGGCAGACCCAGGTCCCTCTCTGGTCTCTGAATTTACTTGTTCTGGACATCACCTTTGCACGAATCACACCAGGGCAGCCTGGGCATGTGCTTCCCTACACCCAGCCTCACGTTTTAGAGACCTATCAGGCCCTCACTGATCTTTCCTGCTGAAGACCGATAGTTCATGGTGTGGCTAAACACCATTCTCTTTGGCTCAGTTGGGTTTGGGTTTGGGGCCACCCCCTGGGCCTTACTCCTGGTTCTGCACTAAGAAATCAGTACCGACGGTGTTCAGGGATGCCAGGGATCCTGGTTTGGATACATACAAGGCAGGTGCCCTCCCCACAGTGCTACCTTTCCACCCCCCCCCCCAAACTCATCTTATTCACCTGTTCATCCTGGGTGAGCTCTAGGGTTGGGCCCACTATTTGGCTCTTCTGGGAAATGTGACTGTCACTTCCATAAAGATTTTCCTGGAGACAAAGGATTTTATATCTCTGGATCTCGACCCTGGAGTGGAGCTGGCTCGGCCTCCCAGCAGCCTTTTGAGGGGCTGCCCACTGTTTTCCAGAGGGGCAGCTCTGTCTAGCCTCACCGCCAGCTCTCCACAGCCCAGCCAGTATGGGTTTCTGTCTGCTTGAGTTTGCCCGCCCTGCATCTGGGAGCTGCCATCCCACCGGGCTTGGTCTTGCCTCTTCCTGATACTGATGACATGAGCACCATTCCATATGCTCCTCGACCCCTCCTGTATCTCTTCATCCCTATTTGGGTGCCTGCCAGTAGTGCTCAGAACCATTCCCAGTATTGTCCTGGGTAGGATGGAGCTGCTCCAGGAGGTTCTGGGAGGCCCTGCAGTTCCAGGGAGAGCACTGGGTGTCCTGCATGCAAAGTGTATGCTCAGCCCATTGAACCATCTCCTGGACCCATTCCAGGATCTGCCGCAGAGAAACACCTTTTCAGATTCTTTGCCCGTGTTAGAGTTGATTTGCCTTCTTGCTGTTTGTTGAGTTGCAATGCTCCCTTACATACTGTGGACTCGAGATCCTTTTCAGTGTTGAGGAGAAGGTCACGGCAGGGGTATGTGTGTGGGCATGGGTATATGTGAGTGTATATGTGTGTATGTGTGTGCGTGCATGTGTATGTGTGGTGTGTGTGTATGTGTGTGTGTGCATGTGTTTATGTATGGTGCCTGTGTGTGTACACAAGTGTGTGCGTGTGTGTGTGTGTGTGTGTGTGTGATGGGAACATAGTTTGCAAACCTGCTTTTGTGGAGGGATGCTTTGACATCATGGGTGCGACCCTTTGCCACCTGAATAATTACGTAGTTGATGTTTTCTTTAAGCGGGCTCCTATTTCTTTCCATTAAACAACTCTATTTATAAAGGAAACTCGAGATCACAGTTATAAATGGCAACTTTAATGGGCAGCTTTAAGGCAGTGAAGTTCCTTGAGGGTGAGAGAAACCTCGCAGAGAATGCATTCCTTCCTAGCCAGGGGGCCGGTGCCACACGGCGGGCGGGACGCTGCCTGCCTGGGCCTGCCGTGCTCAGTGGCACCCATTTTAAAGCCCCCTGTTGAAGAGGAACTGGAAAAAATGAACAGGCAGAAACAGGTTGAAGGCAGAACCATGGCAAGATTTTTCTTCCCTTTGTTTTAAGAGGACCATAAGTTTTTATTTCTTCGGCAAATAAGACCATGCTTTGAAAAATCTGACGTTATAAAGAAATTTGCAAATGGAAGGTGAGCTTAATGCCGTTTTTTGTAGGAACCAATAAAAACCACCCCTGGATGAGATAACTGAGCCCTGGGGTGTGCATGTGTGTGTGTGTGTATGTGTGCGTGTATTGTGTGTACATGAGTGTTATGCATGTGTTTATATGAGTATGATAAAAACATGGTTTGAAAACCTTGATTTGGGGGAAAGGGATGCTTTGGGATCGTGGCATGTTCCTTTCCTACCTACCTAATTAGTCAATGCTTTCCTTAAGCGGGCTTCTAGTTCCTTTCATTAAACAGCTATACGTATAAGGGAAACTCTAGATCACAGTTATAAACAGCAAACCTGCCTCATTTTCAGAATGCGAGTTACATATGAACAAACATAATAGAAACCCAAGTGTTATTAAATTCCAGCTGCTGCTGCTGCCTCAGGCCACAGACAATCTCCTACCCCTGCCAGGCCCAGCGTGACCCCCCTCTCAGCCTCTGCCCCTCCCAGTCCCAGCCCATCCCCGCTCTACGTCCTCAGCCTGGAACCTCACAGGACCTCGCTGGGATCATAGCGCCTTGCTGAGGAGGTTCTGATTCTAGGTGTTGGGCCGTGCTGGGATCCTCTTACCCCCCAAGTAACAGCTGAGTGTGTAGCTCTGAGGTCTGAGGCTCCCGTGTTCTCTCACAAGTGGGTTCCATGCTCATGTTAAAGGTGCATACCAGCCAGCACCCGGGGCCACCTGCACCCCCAGGAAACAGGAGCCTAAACGCACTGGGCACAGCAGCAGCAGCCTCCTGGGCTACGGGTCCAAAACTCATCTGCACCATGGGGACCCCCCCTTCCCCACTTGCCATTGCACAAATGAAAGGAGTCCTTCTGGGCCTGGACTCATTGCACAAATGAAAGGGGTCCTTATGGACCCCTTGAGATTTCTCAGAGCCTGGAAAGGCAGGCAAGGTCACTTCTTGACTCAGGGGAGAGGCCAGCAGAGGGGCACAGGTGGCCTGAGACTTGAGTAAGGTAGAGTGCACTGGGAGAAGGGACCACCCCGCAGATGTTTCACCTGGGAGGGACAGAGGGACCGAGGGGATCGGCCTTCTCCGGGAGACTTTTGTCTTGCTCAGGCTCAAATCCCCTCTGCTTCGGGGCCCCTTCCAGGCAATCTGCCTTCCGCCAAAGACATATTTGGGAGAACCAGAGCTCTCCCAAACACAACACCCAACACAGGGGGTCTTAGGCCCGTGATGGACATCAGCAGGAAGTGTGGAGCTGCTCACTCCCTGCCAACTCCACAGAGTCGCTGGGAGGCACAGGGGATCACACTGGCTGCCAGCGGCTGCCCAGGGCACAGGAGGCTCGTGGGCTTGCCAGGCGCTGGGGCTGAACGGCTGCCCGGCCAGCTGCAGCATCTCCTTCCTCTCAGGCCAGGGGCGACAGGACCAGTATCGTCAACCCCAATGCCTTGACGATAGCATCCCACCATGCCTTCATCCTAGAAAAGGGCGCGCTATCACACCAGTGTCCAGGCGGGCAACTGAGGCTGACAGCCAGCCCAGGGCACAATGCCACTGGCAATGGCCAACTCAGCTGCCTTCCCTCTTCTAAATGGCTCCGAACTCCGTCTCTGCTGCCTCTCCCTGGGACGTGTTACTGTTCGTGTGCGTGGTGTGTGCGACATGTGTGTATGGTGCACGTGTGGTATGTAGTGTGTATACGTATGTAGTGTGTGTTTGTGCGTGGTTGTGTGTATGTATATGGTATGCATATGTGCGTGGTGTGTGTATGAATGTGGGATGTGTATGTATGTGGTGTGTGTGTGTATGTTTGTTGGGTCTGGTGTGCTGTGTGGTGTATGTATGGCATATGGTATATGTTTGGTGTGTGTATGTGTGGTGTGTGTGATATATGTATGATATGTGTGTAGTATATGTGTGATGTGTGTGGTGAATATGCAGGATGTGTATGTGATGTGTATGTGGTATATGTATGGTGTATGTGTGGTGTGTGTATGCGTGGCATGTGTGTGGTGAGTGGTATGTGGTATATGTATGTATGGTGTGTGGTGTAATGTGGTGTATGTATGGTATAAGTGTGGTGTACATATGTGTGTAGTGTGTGTGATGTGTGTGAGTGGTAAATGTGTGGTGTGTGTAATGTGTGCATGTGTGTGTGTGTGTGTGTGTGTGTGTGAGAGAGAGAGAGAGAGAGAGAGAGAGAGAGAGAGAGAGAGAGAGATGTCTCCTTGGGCTCTCGGTGGGACAGCATCTGTGTCATCACAGCCCAGTCCTGGGCTCTTGGGACTATTTTCCCTCCATTTCTGAGCCTGGTGGTGGTGAGCTGGTGGCAGCAGTGGTGGGCACAGCCGGGCACAGGTAGCTTCCATGACTGCCCTGAGGAGGTCCAAGGAGAGTGGCCCTGGCTCGGGCTGCTTTTCTGGCCGGGAAGGGCTGGTTCTGCCCTGCCTGCAGTGTCCCACAGTCTCTGCCTGAGTCTCTTCACAGGCCAGCAGCTGTGCGTCTCTGTCTGCTCCTGCCTGCAGCGGGCCTGGGGGGACAGGTTGTGCTGAGGTCAGGTCTGCGCCCCATTAACGGTGTCCCCCGGCACTAACATTGAACCCTCGTTATTCCTAAATATTTCAGTATTTATTTTGGCTTGGGGTCACACCTGGCTTGGGGTTCCCCTGGCTCTGCCCAGAGGGTCCTGTGTGTGGTGGTGTTTGGACCCTCACCCTCTCCCCTGCAGCCCCGAGCTGTCTCCCTGGTACTGAGCTGGCATTGTGCCTCTGTCCCTCGAACCACCCAAGTGGTGCCATGGCTGCCACACCCACCCTCTGCGGGGGGAATGTGGATGCAGAGGTGGGGTCGTTGGCACAGGGGCCTCGAGGCCTGGCAAGGGTCTCTGAGCCAGCAGGGCCCCCTTCCTCCTACCACGGTGGCCTTTCTGGGCTGGTGGGGGGGGGTGTCTGTAGTCCTGACAATCCCACGTGGGCCCGGGGAGAATGTGCAGAAGGTGGAATGACTTTTACCATGGCAACCTGCCCCACTCTCGGGGCCGAGGTTCTGGCTGTGGGCATGGGGCAGTGTCTGAGGCACCCCATGCTCTGGGAGGACCTGGAGGAGTACCAGGTGTGCAGAGCGGGCTGTCGGACAGGCGGGCGAGTTTCAGGAGCCAGTTTCCTGGGTGGGGAGGTGGGGCCTTGTCTGGCCAGACCTGTCTCCTGTGTCGCTGCCTGCCCACCCTCCCCATCCTATCCCCGGTTCCAGGTCACCCAGAACTTCGCTCTGGTATCTCAGCCCTCCCCTTCCCACAGCAGCCTCCTGGCACAGTGAGGGAGGGCAGGGCACCGCCAGCCATGACCTCAGCACAGGCCAGGCACGGGCATCCCCTCTCCCGCTGTGGTCTGAGCCCACTCGGGGAGCTCCCCGCGCCCACCCTGCTATGCACAGGCAGCTGACTCTCTGTACTTCCTGCAGGCCCTGACGTTCCTGACCAGAAACGAAATTCTGTGGTGAGTGGGGACCCCCTCTCTCCTCTGAGCTGGGGATCCCACAGCCTTCCCGGGCCCTGTGGGGTTGAGGTCGCGACTCCCGGGTGATTGGAGTTGAGTGAAATGTCGAACGTCGAGCTGCTGTGGGGACAGAGCTCAGTCAGTACCTCAGAGTCGGACAGGCCTGTTGGGACGGGGAAAGGAGGCTTGTGGCACCATTTTGGACTTCGGCTGACTGGAGGGAGAGTCTTGTCTTTCTCCCTCTCAGCCTCTCCTAGGGGCCGCGTGTTGGCCGACCCTCGGCCAGCACCAGGTCACAGGTCACCGGTGGGTGGGGCACAGTCCTGTCTGGAGGGGAAGCGTTTCCCTTGAAGAGCTGCCACAGCATCCCCTCAGCAATATGAGGGGAGACTGCGCCCCAAGAACCTGCAAGGTGAATGAGCGAGGGAATCGCTTCAGACCCTCAGGGCTGGGCATCTCCTCGCTGTCTCCTCTGGGTCCCCCTCTGCTCTAGTAAAGCCCCCTAAAAGCCACCTCCTGCCCAGAGTCTCAGCTTCATAAACTCCCAAGCAGGGACAGGCACAGAGAGGCAGGAGCAGGCAGCCTTGGCAACTAGGGACAGTTGGGGCACTGTGGTTCTTTTACCTTCACTGGCCGCTTTTCATGTTTTGTCAGAAAAACATGACACAGCTCCAAATGACCTCTATCCTACTTCCCACTGAACCCTTACTGACATTTTCTGAAAAGCAACGCAATTACGAAGTTTTAAATATCATCTGTGAGAGGGCTGGAAAGTTCCAGTGGCCTAGGAAGCTCTGAATAAAAATCTCTCCCCTCTTCCCAGGCCTGTGGTAGCCACTGTTCACAGACTTTCCCTGAGCCCTCTAGAAAAATCCTCATCGCTCGACCTCCGTGGGTTATCCTCAAAGATGACTCTCTTTCAGGGTCATCTTCACCCCAGGGCACACCTGGGTCTGACTCCACAGAGAGGGGTTAAATCTACACAGATGCACCCCATTTTTTGTCTTATCTCCCCTGCTCTAGAGGAACCTAACTCACCTTACCAGCACCTCCAAGATGAACTAGAGTGCTGCCAATATGACTTCAGCGCTGCCCTAAACATGTGTCCACAAAGAGTTTATGCAACAGGAAATCCACGGCAGAAATTTCTAGTCCCAAAGTGTGGGCTCGAGGGGCCGTGCTCAAAGGTTCAATAGTCCCGAAGATGCCAACACAAGGGTGGCACCAGTTGTTCCCTCGCCCGCTGGGTATGCCCACGCCTGCTCCTTTGGCCACTGAGATGATTCCAGCTGCATTCTTCGGGTGCCCAGGGCGCCTGGCACATACCCCACGGGCGGTCGAGGCTGAGGCTGGTGGGTGGGAGAGGGGAGAACAAGAGGGTTGAACACCACCTCCCCTCCCCCCCCTTTCCAGCTCCTCGGGCTCTGAGGAGGCGTTTCCTGAGGGGCAGCCAAGTGGAGGCAGCGTGTCCTCTGGACCATCGCCCAGGCCAGGAGGCGACCCCCTCCCCCATCCCCCCCGCCGCCCTTGGGTCTGTTTCCCACCTGCTCACCCGCTTCCCAGGGGAAGGCCACGTTGTTGTTCTGGGGAGCCGGTGCCAGGGAGAAGGGGCAGGGAAACATCTGCTCGCATCCCCCCAGGGACCTCCGGGGCCTGCTGGCACTTCCCAGCCTCAGCTGCTCGGGAAGGGCCATGCCCATACAGGGCACTGCTTCCCAGACCTAGAAGGTCTGGAATGACTCGGGGGTGCTCCATTGCTCACGGAGGGCAGAGGGAGGTGATGGGGAGCTCTCCCTATCTCCCCCACACGGGAGGCTCGAGGAAAGAGCAGGACGGACAGGGCGGGGGCAGAGATGCCCAAGTGGGCGTTCAGGTGCTCCTGGCTGAGTCCTTCTGTACCGAGGACCATATTTGGGAGGGGTGCGGGGGTCACTGAGGGTCTGGAGTGGAGCAGAGAGTCAGGGAGAGTGGATAGGAGCTCGGGCAGCAGGCAGGTGGCTTCAGGCCGGGACAGACGCTTGGCGTCGGGAGGGCCTGATGCAGTCGATGCCAGTAACGCTGGGCCAGGCTCTCTCTCCGGGCAGCGCCAGCCCCCAGGGCTACAAAGTAAGGATAGTGCAGAGCGGGCAGCGGGCGCTGGCTGGAGGGGCACAAGGGCAGTCAGCACATCACAGATGCCCAGCAGAACGTGCAGTGGCTCTGAGAGCAGCAGACCATGGTGCCAGGGAACAGTATGGCCGTGCCAGGGTGCCTGGCCCAGGATGTCACGGGGACAGTTCTCCTGCCAAAGGGACACGTGTGACCTGGGCGATGGCACAGGGGGTGGGCTCAGAGGGCTGCAAGAGGATGCAGAAGAGGGTCCAGGAGAGGGGGAGGGCAATGAGGGGTCCTTGGATCACCCACCCCCCACCATTTGGACCCCTGGAGACCGTGCCTGGCACCCTCTGGCCCTGGGCTCCTGGCTGTGCCGTCACATCTGGGAACCCATGAGGCCACTCTTCTTCCTGAATCCTGAGCACTCCCTGCCTCCCAGCCTCCCCGACCTGGTCTGGCCGGCAGCTGCTGGTGTAGGGGCCATTCACGGTCGCAGGTGGTGGCGACAGGCTGGCCGTTGGGGGTTGGTGCTCAGCTTCCCAACTTGGCTGTGTGGGCCGGTGTGGGGGTCCCAGGAGGCCCCACTTCCATGTGGGTAGACTTCGGTGTCTGGTCCTGCAGAGCTGGGGCTTGGTACAGTTGAGGAAGCGCCTGTCAGGAATCAAAGGAGCATTTTCCTGCCGTCTCTGTGTCTGTTGGGCAACGGAGGACAGCACTGGTCGTGGCTTCATGGCTGGACAGTGAGGAACCAGTGGCTCAGGGCACTCTGGGCATGGGGTGAGCCCAGCAGTAGGGCCGGGGCCCTGTGTAGCACTGTCCTCCAGTTGTTCATCGATTTGCTCGAGCGGGCACCAGTAACGTCTCATAACAAATTGTGAGACTTGTAGTTACTGTTTTTGGCATATCGAATATGTCGCAGGTAGCTTGCCAGGCTTTGCTGTGCGGGCGAGGTACTCTCGGTAGCTTGCCAGGCTCTCCTAGAGGGGCGGAGGAATCGAACTTGGGTTGGCCATGTTGTCTGAGTGCAAGGCACATGCCCTACCCGCTGTGCTATTGCTCCAGTCCTGGGGCCCTCTGTACAGCACAGAATCTGGAAGTTGCAGGACCAGCTGGGCCTGGGCGATCCTGGGCCTCTGAAGATGCATCTCCATGGAGGGGTGCAGGCCTTGGACAGACCGCGCGCCTGATTTTCCTATGGGCACCCCTTGATTCTAATTTAGTGGAAACTCACGGGGGGAGGCTGGGGCCCCAGGGACGTGTGGCAGGTACCGGTTCCCCAGAGCGTGAGCAGTGGAGTGACCTCCCCCCCACCCCAACCCTACAAGGCCTCAGACAGCACGGCCCCCCACCTTGTCTGCCTTGGGGGGAAGGCAGCCCCCCCACCACACCCCACCGAGGACCTGCTGGTTTTCTGGCAGGCTAAAAGTGTGTTTTGCAAATGGCTGGGCCCAGTGAGTCCATCAGTGATTAATTTCGAGTCACTGATCCGTATTTAGAGGCGGGAATGTTGTGTGGTTGAACAGATAGTCACCTCTCCCTGCGGACAGCCCTCACTCGGCAGGCTGGGATGCAGCCAGGAGACCCTCCCCTGGGTAAAAGCGGAGGGAGGGCAGCCAGCCCCCGCTGTCTCTCCCCACCCACATGACTTGGGCATTACCCTGAGCCTCAGTTTACCTATTTATAGACATGCTTGCACCACCCTCTCCCTGGATGGTCAGAAGTTTGTGGGTGCTTCGGGCACAGCCTGGTGAGGGCTAGAGTGGGTGGTGGTGGGCCCCTTCCCTCCTCCCCCCCGAAGCCCTCCTGAGAAGGTCTCACCGAAAGTTCTAGTCCTGACCTCAGTTTCCCCATTTGGGAATGACAATGGGTCCATGAAAGTCTTGCCGAGAGCTTCTGTGAGGAGTCTCAGAGGGGGACAGAGGGTCCCACCACCCAGGCCCCCGTGTGGGTGTTTGACCTCAGGGGAACTCTTGAAAACATAGACACAGGAAGTCAGTGACAGCTACAGAACAGCCTCCACCTGCAGGCGGGCCAGGACACCCGCCTGTCCCCTCAGACCTTCAGGGAGGCGGGGGAACCCCTCCTCTTCCACAGCATGTCTCCCCTCACTTCACTCCCCGCTTTTCAACACCCCCCAACTTGTCAGATGAACGCTAGCATCAGGGTGATGGGGTCTGTGGGCAACGGCCTAGTCCCACCCGCCTTGGCAGGCGCCTCTGAGACAGCTCTCCCTACTGGGTGGTCAGAGGCTGACACTAGTTATCTCGTTCAGAGACACCCAGCCACGTGCTCTGGGTCACACAGCACACAAGAGAGGGATCAGGCTGCAATGGGTCTGTCCCATTGACCTGGCGGAGTTCTTTCAAGGTCACTCTGTAGGTCACAGAGGGACATGACAGGCAAGGACCTATGTCCACAGTGTCTGCGGGAGACTGCCAGGCACCAGGCACCTACCTGGGTCTATGGCCCAAGGTGTCACGTGAAAGATGAGGGTCCTTGGCAATAGTGATGCGGGATGGTGAGGAGTTGGCCCTGGAGCACCATCCACCTCCTCAACCTCATCTACTGCCTTTTGGTTTTCTTTTTGTTTGGGACAGGGCACACCTGGTGGTGCTTCTGGGCTACTCCTGGCTCTGTTCCTGGAGATCACTCCCGGAAGTACCCAGAAATCCAGGTGTGCCAGGGATGGAACCCAGGGCTCCCATCTGTCTGAGTCTGCAGGCAGGGGCTGGTAGCCCCTCACACCTGAGTATGAATTAGCTCGTCAGCTCCCTCAGCACCTGGTGGAGAGCAGAGATGGGCAGGGTGAGCAGAGAGGGGAGAAGGGAAGGAGGGAAGGTTACTGCAGGAAAGGACCCGAGAGGGACCTGGGTGGGCATCACAGGCCCGGCCAGAGGGCAGGAGGCACCTGGGCTGCAGGAGAGAAAGGATCCCCGGGGCCACTTCTGTGCCCACCTGGTGCGTCTCACTCACGTCCCTTGTCGGGGGATGTTCCATAGTGAAGACAGAGATGCTGAGCGCAGGTGTGGTGTCGGACCAGCACGTGGGCTCGGCGCTGTCACTTGGTGGAATCAGGATTTGAATCTGGGGACCAGGATGTTCCCATGAGAGCCATGCCCAATGCTCTGCACCTGTGCTCACCAGTGGCCTATGGGGGAGACTGAGGCTCAGGAGTAGAGTGACGTCATATAGCCCCCCTGGAGGAGCTGGATCCAGCATCCCGGCCCCGTCTCCACTTTCTCTGCTCCCTGGCAGCCTCAGTGCCCAGTCCAACAGGCCTGCTGGGGGCAGGGTTCACGTCCAGGCCTGGCTGGTGGGAAGGACACAGGGGTGGGCTGGCTTCCAGCCCGTCTCTCCCCTTCATGGTGGGGGGCAGGAGCTTGCTGGCCTTAGGCAGTGGTAATAGTGTCCTGGGCTCAAATCCCGCCTCCTCCCGACCGGGCACAGGGAGTGGCGGGGTCCCAGGTGGCCCCTGGCCTCCCCACAGCCCAACCCTGCCCCCTCCGAACCCCCCAGTCTGCTTTCCCAGCTGGAAATGAGGGCTCTGGGGTTTGTGATAGTGGACACGGTAGGTGTGTGCCAGGCCACACGGCACATCCTGCCTTTGCACCCGACCTGCAGTACCCAGGGGGCCTCAGCGATGTTTCTAGCAGGGCGAACAGTTCCCATCTTCTCGCGTCCGTAGCTCAGAGCCCCCTTCCTCTGTAGGAAGCTGCAGGAGAGAGGCCCAAAGTGTCACATCTCTCCGCAGCATCCATGACACCTTCCTGAAGCTCTGTCCCTCCGCGAAGTACTACAAGGATGCGACTCTGACCGTGGACCAGGTCAGCTCCCTGCCAGCCCTCAGGGTGAGTCCCGCGGGTGAAGTGGTGAAGGGTGAAGGGGTCGGGGTGGTAGTGAGAGCCGAGGGCCTTGTGACCCTCCAGCCCCAGGAGGGGCCCAGCTATGAGAATGTCACATTCCTGATGCCACCCAAGGCCACAGTGGTGGCAGATCTCTCGGGTGGGCTGTTCCGGGCTGCTGACCCACTGTTCAGTCCTCCGGGGGCTGCGGGTGCTTTGAGCTGTGCTGAGCCCCTCCTCCTGCCTGGCCCCCCCTCTCTATCTCTTGGGCCCTGACCTAGGAGTGGGAAGGTGGGGTGGGGGAGGGTCCCCCGTGGGAGGCGGCCAGCCTTGGGAAGCTGGGGGTGACCCAGCCATTGCCCCAGACCTTCCTCAGTCCTCTTCTGCCCAGCTATGCTGGGAACCTGGACTTGTCTAGAGGGACAGAATCTTCTCAGCCTCTTTGCCGAGAACCAGGAGCAAAGCCTGGAGCCGGGGGGTGGGAGGACTCACACCCCAACCTGCATAGTCTGGGCAGGAAAGGAAGGGCACCCCCTCCCTGGCCCCAGCACCTCTGGGAGGAACCCTGAGCTCTGAGCCAGGAGCATCCTCCGACCCTCAAACAAAAGTGAAATGAGAATGTCTGCTCCGCCATGTCCTCACAAGCGCACACCTCTTCACACCCGTCGGGGTGCCCACTCTCTCTTTCGGGGCTGCCCTGCTCCAGGGGTTGGGGGTTCTTGTCACCAGAAATGTCAGACTTCTCAGTCTAATCATCATGGAATGCTCCTGCCCTGGTTTTACCCCTTGGAAAACAGGCCAGGGAGGGGTGGGACTGGCTCTGGGTCCTGGGTCAGGGACCCTCACTTTCACGCATCTAACCAGGCCTAGCTCATGGCCCGCCATGTGCCTAGGTGCCCTGAGGGTGCCCTGAGGGTGGCTATTCTGGCATGGAGGGTGTCCCTGGCATGTGGTCCCTGCTCTCCCATGGACCCACGTCACCAGCTCTGTTCTGAGCCCAGAGGAGCAAGCAGCCACCTGGGTAGGCGCAGGAGGGCTGGTCTGGGCCCGGCTCCATCGCAGCCAGAATGACACAACTCCCCTCGATGCGTCATTTTCCTCCCCGTGAAACAATCTGCGCGCTGTGCTGGGGAACAGCCGGCGAGGGGCGAGCCAGCATCCTCCGCGCCCTGCACCCCACCCACGCCCAGCTCAGGGGAGAGCGGCAGGTGCACGGGGGGAGAGGGATGCACAGTTCCAGGCAGCACACGCAGCGACGCCCGGGATGGAGGCGGGGGTCTATGGTGAGCAGGGTTGTGGTGGCCTGGGGCAGTGGACAGTTACAGTAGGAAACATCAGGTTGCTGTGGGTGAGGGAAAAGCCTTGCCGGGTCTGCGGCAGGCCACGCCCATTCTGCAATAGACCACGCCCCGTAGGCGGCAGGCCACGCCCAAGGCACGGCTGGCCACGCCCCAGGGGCAAGGTCGTGTGGGGGGACTGGGGTGGGCCATTTCCGTTTCTCCAGAAGCTACAGATCCCCCCAGGACCCTGTTTACAGGACATTGGTCAGGAACTGAAGTGAGTCTTGGGAAGAGATTAATTTTACTTTTCTTATTACATTTCTCTCAATGGTCATTATATAAAATTAGCATGCCAATAAAAAAAGATTACTGTAGAAAAGCTGGAAACCAGAGAAGCAAAAATATGACAAAACCATTTAGTAGCCCTCCTCAAGGGATGGTTGCAGTTTTGCCTTGTTTTCTTCAGGGTGTTTTTCCTTTTCTGTGAATCTTGTTTATTGGAGCCACACTTGAAAAAAAATATTGCCATGCCATTTCTGTTTGTCTCCTCTTGCATTTCAAATGGCTCTGAGCGGTCAGAGACATCTCATGAGTTGAGGACTCCAAGTTGTTGCCACACCTAACGGAGTGGGAGAACCAGGTTTGAACTCAGCTAAGGCTGAATTTGAACTTGTTAGCTGAGTAGTTTTAGATAAGTTCCCTCTGAAAGGAATGACTGGAGTCCCACCAAAGAAGACAGGGTGGCAGGGTGTGGTGGCCGGAGGTGAGGGCTTCTCCTTGGTTAAAGCTTAAAGCTGGGAGACCAAAGGAATAGTATAACAGGGAGGGCCCTTGACTTGCACAGGTTGACACAGGCTGGACCCCCGACATCCCATAAGGTCCCCTGAGCCTTGCCAAGAGTGATCCCTGAGTGCAGAGCCAGACGTAAACCCTGAGTACCACTGTGTGTGGGCCCCCTAAAAGCCTTCCCCCCAATAAATAAAAGGTAAAGCTAGGCACCAGGTGCCCAAGGCAGTGACCAAGGTCCAAGCAAGTGTTTGACAATACTGGGAAGCAGTATACAGAAGAAATGAGGCCCTTATCACTAAAAGGTACAGCCTTGGCACATGGTCAGCCAAGTATTTGGTGAGAATCTTCTAGAACACACAACCCTCACTGAAAGACGAGAAGACAAGCACTGATACCCTCTCTGCCCTCTGGATTCTTCTGTATCATCTACCACAGAATGTTCCAGACTTTGGATTCCAATAAAATTTCCCCAAAGCGTATTTTTGGAGGAGAGAGTAGAGGTGCCAAACTTTTTAATTTGGCCAAGTAAGGACATTTAAAAAAATTGTCATCTGCAATCACCATCATTTCATTGCTTTTTTTTTAAACTTTGTTGTAGAACACAAGTATTAGAAAGATTTAAGAATCATTCTTTTCCCATGCATCCCCTTTGGACCCCTGTTTGCTTGCCTCATGCCAGATGACCAGGAAGTTTATCACTGACCGTCGCTGGTCCTCAGGCTGGCGTTTGGGTGTTTAGATCTAGGATTGCTCTGCCTGTGTGTCCTTCCAGTCATGTTCATGCTAAACGCCTGCTTCCACAAGCGAGCTGGGAGATGCTGGCTTCGAGGCAGGGGCCCCAGAGTTCCTGTGTCCTCTGAGCCCCAAGGTCATTGCTGTGTGAGTCACACTGCCCAGATACCATCTTTGGAAAATCTTTGAGAATGGGGCCCCAGGGAGCTCTGGGTCCAGCACTGACTTGGCTCAGGGGCTTAAGTGGTCTGGGAAGAAAGTTCTGCTTCCTTAACTTGGATTCACTCGTGGAAAAAGTAGGTTGGTTAACACTGGGAAGGGTCTGGCTGTCGGAGGACATGATCCGGGCAGTCAAGGGTCAGGAGACAAGTGTGGCGATGAGAAGGCCCCGCCTTGCCTGGACACAGCACCCCTTTCTCACTCAAAAGTTTCTGGGTTTCTTTGAAGTTTTTTTTTCTTTTGGTCTACTGATCTGTTTGATATATGTGAATGAGTTCAGTGTTTCTTTTTCTGTAAATAATGATCTTGCTTTCTGCAAACACAGATGAGTAGTAGTAGGGTGTGTGTGTGTGTGCGTGCGTGTGTGTGTGTGTGTGTGTGTGAGAGAGAGAGAGAGAGAGAGAGAGAGAGAGAGAGAGAGAGAGAGAGAG
>JAOXYA010000008.1:39636986-39652273 GCA_028565675.1 Sorex palustris | reverse complement strand
GTGTGTGTGTGTGTGTGTGTGTGTGTGTGTGTGAGAGAGAGAGAGAGAGAGAGAGAGAGAGAGAGAGAGAGAGTGAGCGCAGGATTCTGGTTTCCGGGCTCAGTAGGGGAGATAGCAGGACCCCAGCGAAGATGCAGACTGGGGCCATGCCCACCCCTCCCGGCCTTCCTGCAGAAGGTGGTCCCTGCACAGGTCAGCCTGTCATTAGCCCAGCACAGCTGCTGGAAAACACAGCATTTCTGGATCCTGCACAGGATGTGAGGAGTCCACGCGTGGGGTCCTGAGATCTCAGTGGGCCTTGGGTTTCCGTCCATCTGCTGTTTCTCAGGACCTTTCTGAGGCTGGCCTCCAGGCCGGGCCACTCTGCTCAGAAGAGCTCAGGAAGAAGTCCTGCTTTCTGCGACCAAGAAATCCTGGGCCTGGAGAAATGGCGGGGGACGAGCGGCAGGGATGGGAATATACTTTCTCAGTGTTTTAACTTTATAGATCAAAATGATTCATGCACGCCCAGAGTCGAGTTGCCGGATGAGCTTACCCCTGTGCTTTCCCTGGAGGCAACTATTCTCAGCTCTTAGCCAATTCTGGCATTTGCTTTCACGTATCACAAGAACACACTCACGGCCCCTGCTCCCAGCTCGCCGCCGACTCCTCCCAGAATAGAGTCCTTCCCACCCCTCTGCCACAAGCATGTACCCAGCACTACCCATTGTCCTACCCACCTCGACCTGTCCCCAGTTACAGCCAGTGAGTTGAGCAGAGCTGTGTCTTCACTGCAAGTTTTTTAGTTGTGGCTCTCATCTTTCCTGGATGGAACCGTTGGTTTTCTTCCTCCTGTTTACTTACAGGCCGTCAACACCAAAGCCCTACCAGCCACCTTCATCTCCCCCAAGGGCCTTCAGAAGGGAGGTGTTTTCTACACATTCTGCTTTCTTGCCACATTTTCTCTTGCGGCTGCTCTGGTAGGGGCCAGGGCTGCGTTTGTCCTGGAGTAAATCTCCTGCTAGACTCATCACCTCTCCAGTTCCACGTTGAACAGAAGCTGCAGGGGCAAGGGCAGTGGAAGAGGCAGCTCTAAAAAAGTCTTCTGGCTCCTTCTCACTTAACTGCGTCTAGAGCAAGCTGGGTCTCATTTTTTTTCTTTGGAAATTGGGAAGTACCGCTCGGCTGCATTTTCACTTCTACTGGTTTTTAAGAAGTCCCGTCTTCCTCTTGCTTAATTTTTGCCGTGTGACTACTGTTGTTTGCCTTTCCGGAAGCCCACCAGCTCTCCTTGACCCCCGCATGATGAACTGTCCTGGCTCGTGTGGTGCTTGTCCCCCTGCGCCAGGCCCTGGGAAGTGGTGGGGGTGGGGTGAGGGGGGTTTTCAGTCTGGGTGGCCGCCTTCCATTCCTGCTGTCTCTGTGCCTTTCACTCTCATTTCCAGGCGCTCACAGTTCTCTATGGGCGTTATTTTGGAAACGTTTTCTCTGAGCTTTCCTGCAGGCATTTCTCTGCTTGCTTGGTTGACTGTCCCTTTGGATCTCACAGGCCTGGAGCTCGGGGCCGGGTGGTGCTGAAAAGCTCGTCAAAGTAGGAGTCCCAAGTGGAGTTGGAGTCTCTGTGGGGAGATCTGGGGGCTAGAGAAAAGACGGGAGTCAGTGCTCGTCGCGGGCTTGCTGGTGAAGTTGGGAAAGAGGGCTGGAGGCCTCAGAGCTCAGCACGGTGTAGTTCTGTCGGATCACAATTTCCGCAGTGTGGCAGAAAGTCTCGGGTACTTTCTTTCTCGAGTATAGCCCTTCTGGCTTTGTGTAGGATCTGGGAAGGGGTGATCAGCCCACAGAGTGAGTGAGGCTATGAGGGAAGCTTCTAGAACCCCAACTACCGGTCAACACTTTTGAGCGCCTTTTTGAACAGCTTCTGTTTCCCGTGGGAGTCGGGGATTCTGGAGGATTCTGAAGCATCCCTCAGGTGGCAGATACCCAAGCAGCACCCGGTGTTTCCTGCAGGCTCTAGGTCCTGCTCTCCCAGGGACGCCTTCCCTCCAAGAGAGCTGCTCAGGCCGCTGAGACTTCTTGGTTTGGGGTGAAGTGGGTGTTGGGAGAGAAGCAGTTCAGGCTACTGGGAGGCACCTGGTGACTTGGTGTCAGGAAGTGTCTCAAAGCTCTGTCCCTGCGCATGTCTGTGTGAGCCCACATTCATATCTACTCCTGTGTGCGTCCTTCCATCTGTGTATGTGTCTACAGTGTCTACTTACACGTCTCTGCTCATCTGCCCATGTGTCTGGGTCATGCCTGGTGATGCTCAGGGGTTACTTTTGGTAGTGCTGAGTGGACTGTATGGGATGCCGGGGATTGAACCCAGGAATCAAACCTGGGGACCAAACCTGGGTTGGCAGCATGCAAAACCAGTGTTCGCCCCACTATGCTGTCTCTGTGGCCCCAAGCACTTACCTACTTGTGTGCCTGTGCTGATGTCTACATGTCACCCTCATGCCTGCATGCTGTCTGTGTCCCCACGCTCATGTCCAGATGTGTGTCCCGCTCACATGCACATGTGCAGTCTATGCTTGTGTCTACATACACACCCATGCTCTATGTACACGTACGTCTGCACTCATGTGTGTCTGTGCTTGTGTCTACAGGTGCGTCCATGTGTGTATGTACATGTGTGTCCATACTTGTATGGACATGTGCATCCATGCTTTTGTGCATTATGTGTATCCTGCTCATGCACACATGCTTATGTCTACCTGTGTCTACATGTGTGTGTCCATGCTCATAGATACATGTGTGTTTGTGCTCCTACAGACACGTGTGTCTGTGCGTGTGTCTGTGTGTGCGTCCATGCATGTGTCGTACAGGAGGGGAGGGCAGGAAGCAGTTGGTGGCTCTGATCCCTGGGTGCCTGAGCTGAAGGGACTGGGGGAGCTGTGCTGAGCCTCTCGGGGTCCTTCCTGGGAAATGTCTGATTCCTGGGTCCCCGAGCCAGGACTTCGGAGTGGGAAAGGGGAGAGGCCATGCACCCCAGCCCTGCCTCCCCGGCTCCCACCCCAGGCTCTTCCCCACAGGCCAGGGGTCACCGGGCGCCTGTCATGTGTCAGTGATGGCACCCTCCTCCCAGGGAAATGCCAGGGCCCACAGACCCAGCGCCACCCGGAATGGAACTTGGGCTTCAGCTCACCCCCAGACCTTGCACCCCCATTCTTGACGGGAATCTGCTCTGCGTGGTGCTGGGCTTGCTCAGTTCCCCCAAGTAACCACGGGAGGCAGGTCAGGACCCTCATTTACAGCCGGAACTGAGGATCAAAGGGGTTAAGGAGCTCTCAGCAGTCTCCCAGGGGCAGGCCCCCCTGCACCCCCTCCCCCGCAAGCGCCCCCCCCCATTCCCTGATGCAGAGTCAGAGCTGGGAGGGCAGTTCGGCAGCTGGCTCACGCCCTGCATTTTCAAGCATCATTAGATCTTTTTCTGACAACTTCATCAGTTAGCAGGGCTCGGAATTGGCAAAAATCCTTATTTAGACATTCAGCCAAAGAATTAAGAAGTGGTTGCTTTTAGAAAAAGCTCCGTGATGTAGGACGCAGTGGCGGCTGGGGCGATGCCACCGTCAGCAGACTGAGAGCGGGCCTGGGGGGAGGCGCTGCTCTGTTCCAGCCTCAGTTTCCTCATCTCCCAAATGGGGGTATCCGGCCGCTTGTCTTCACTTTCGCCCCAAGAGCTGATGGGCCGGAGCTAAAACCTTCCTTCTCTCTCTCCTGGGCCTCAACTTTGTCTCTGGACCCCAAGACAAGACCCAGATGGCCAGAGGCTCTTTCTTGGGGGTGATGGGGTCCTTGGGGAGAGGCTAGGGTAGCCCCCATCCCGGCCTCCTGGTAGGGGACTCTGTTTTTCAGGGACAGCCTGTGTGTGGCCCTCCCAGAAATGGGTGGTGGGAGGAGCCCCCTGTTGCCAGCGAGAATGTGCTCAGCCCCTTCCTCGAGTCCCACATTTCAGCGACCCTTGCTTCTCCCCCATTCCGGCTTGCGCCCACCTGGACCCGCAGGTCTGGACATGGCTACAGCCTTGATTCGTGGTTTCTCTCCTCAGACATTGAGAGGCGGGATGGAGTCTGGCTCTGAGACCTTCCGGGTCTGTCTGGCCGCTCCTCACGGCCATGGTGTCCCTTCCTTTGAGATGGAAGCAGCAAGTCGTTGTCAGGCAGCCCCCCCACCCCCATAAAGGATTCTGGAGATCACATGTCGCTGGCCTCCCTGGGCCCGTGGGAGGCCAGGCAGGAGTGACCAGGCCCCTGGACGGCAGAGGACACGGAGGCTGGGGGTGTGTGGGTGGATAGGTGACCCCAGTCCACGCTTCCTTTTCAAGTGGCTCTGCCGCCCTCCCCACACCCCCGTGGGCTCTTTTGCTCTTGCCACCCCCCCCCCCCAATTCTCCAGGGACAGCCGGGAACAGGCCTCCCAGGGCTGGGGGACGTGCCCCTCCGGCACCCGGGGCCCAGTCCTCGGAGCTCAGATCACAAGATAAACAAACTCCATCTCAGATTTTCAAGCCTCTGCTCCCAGGGGCCGGCTGGCCTGCTGGCTTGGGGCTTTATTCCACTGTTTCTTTACTGATAACTTCATTTGTGCCCCCAGAGACCTCAGACGGACTAAAATTAGAAAAACAAACAACCATTGTTTCTGAGCTAACCCCTTCCTCACTGGGAAACTGCCAGCCCACCCCCCCTCCATGTTTCCAGGATTTGCAGCCCCTGTAAGCTGCCCCAGAGGGTACAGTGCCTCCCACCCCACCCACCCCAGCCAAGCCCGAGTGCCAGGAAGACACACTGTGACTTGTGCGGACCAGCCTGTACCGCAGTTCCACATAACAGGGGTGCAGCGCCGAAACATCTCTGCCTGGGCCCAGAAGGAAGGCCCAGGGGGATGGGGGGACTGGCGAGGCGGGGGGCGGCAGGGGATGCTCAGCCCCACACAGAGCCAGGGGCCTTCTGATTGCCTACCCTGGAGAGGGTCTTGGTTTGGCCCCTCACATCTCCCAGACCCACCAGATTCGAGCCCGCTGTTTAGAGACCTCAACATCCCCTGCTGAGAAATGGGCCCCATCCTGGCTGCCCTGTGTGTCTAGGAGGGCCCAGGGGGAAATTTAGGAACCCCAGGAGGGTGAGCATCTATTGCATGTGTTGAACCTCATATTAGGGGGTCAGACGGCAGAGGGCAAGGCAGATGGCAGGATCAGGGTCAGAAAGGAACAGAGGAGTCTCACTGAAGAGAGACTCGGGAGCACAGAAGCCCAGTCCTGCCGTGCTGGGGGGAAAGGGAGGGATTGGGTTTGTCCCAGTGCTAACGACCCTGGGGCTCTAGGCGACCTTTTCTGTTTGCTTGGTTGGTTTTGGTTTTAGGGGCCACACCTGATAAATCTCAGGGCTCACTCCTATCTCAGTGCTCATGGATCATTCCTGGTGGTGCTGGGGACCAAACTAGGTCACATGTATGCAAGGCAAGACCTCTGACTGCTGTCCTGTCACTCCAAACCTCTTTCTGTTGTTGTTTGTTTTGCTTGGTGTGGCTTGGGGGCCACATCCAGTGGTGTCCAGGCTCAGGGATCACTCCTGGCAGGACTCGGGGGACCAAACGAGGAGCTGGTCTAAACCAGGCTGGATGCATGCCTGGCGAGCCCCTTACCTGCCACAGTCCTCTCTCCTGTCAGGCAAAGCTTCCAGCACCCCGAGCTCTGTTTGCACCAGAGGAGCTGGGGGGCTTAGAACAGGCTTCCTGTCCAGGGCAGAGCTGGCTGAGGGGTGCAGGCCCCAGTGGGCGCTGGCCGCTTGCCCTGGAGACCAGGCAGAGCCTGGGCATGGAGCTGTCACTCTGCCAAGTGGCAGGGATGTCAGTGTCCACTATCCTCTGGGTGTCCCTTCATCCCCAGCACAGGTCTAGCTTTCTGGGAGGCCTCGCCCCTTCCTCTCTCTGAGGCCATCACCAGGGCAGAAGGCCCCTGAATAGAGTCCGAGTCAGATGCCTGACCAACACCCCACCTCTCAGGAGGCAGAGAAGGCAAAGGGCAGAAGGAGGTTCTCTTCGGAAATGGCCAGAGAGTTGCCAACTGCCCCCCCCAACCCCTTCTCTTACCCCTCACGCAGGGAGTGCCCCCAGGGTTCCGGTGGGCTCTGTCCTTAGGGAGAGGGCACATGGACTCCAGGACCAGGGCCGGCCAGTTGTGGTGGCACCACTTCCACCCTCAAGTGCTCAGCCAGCTGGAACCAGAAGTGGAGGCAGAACTGGATATGGAAGCAGAACCCGAAGCCTCAGCCCAGGTGCTTTCTTGGGTGTGCAGCTGCAGAGAGACCCCAGGAGACGCCAAACCCCCAGGGGCATCATCAGGATGTGAGAAAGGCATGAGACTTGCTAGGGACGGGCGTTTACTGACCAGAGGGCACTGGCCAGATGGACACAGTGGAAGCTTCCAGAGAGGCAGAGATGTGCTTAGCACAGACTGGGGGGTGGGACGGGTTGGTCTTTTATTGTGTGTCTCTGAGTGGCTTCGGGGGGAGGTTTTGCTGTCTGTGGATGAGTTCACTCTGGGAGGTGGGGGGACAGTGGACATGCGGCCAGTTTGGGGACTGAGCAGCAGAACTGAGCCGCAGGTGGCCTCTGGTGTCCCCTGGGCTCGGCTGATGCTGATGAGCTGAATTCAAGCAGGCAATTTGCCAGGATGCGTCTGAGAAGGCGTGAGACTGTGAGATGAACCATGTCCTGTATCACGTGCCAAGGAGTGTTCCCCTCGGCCTGGGCAGGAGACCCCCAGAGGCCCCTGCCCGCAGAGGGCAAAGCATTGAAGATGGCCAAAGCCGCTCCTTTTGGCCGCCCCAGAAGGAAAGTTGAATGGCTGAGCGAGTTATTTGAAAGCCCATTTCCCTCTTTCCAACTCTCATTTTAGTTGTGTAAAGAGCATATGAAAATTAAAACACATTTTCTCAGGGCTAGGAGCGATAGTATAGTGGCTAAGGCGGTTGCCTTGCATGCACCCGACCCAGAATCGATCCCCAGTGTCCCAGAAGCATCACTGGGTGTGACCCAAAAACCAAAGAAAACAGAAAGAAGAAGGCCCCAGAGAAATAAAAGCAAGCCAATAAAAGATTGATAAAAATAAACATTATGAATTTTTTTAAATGCATTTCCTAAAAACTAGTTTCTGGGCGTTCCGGCCTCCCAACCTAAACTTCCCCTTTCTTTCCTTTTTCCCGCCTTTTCCCCACGGGGCCCCTTTCTTTCACATCACTATCAACTTTCATAGACTGGCTTTTCCCAGTAGGCCTAAGTGTTTTTCCACATTACTATACCGTCTGTGTCATTAGCATTTCCAAGGGCACGTAATTGCTCTGAGTTCTGAGTGACTGAACTGTCCCTTTGGGGTGTGGCCCTGTTGGGGTTCTTCTTCGTTGCTATTCTTTTCTGCACCTAATCCTACTTTTGCAGTGAATACCCTCGCATATTAGTTTCTTCTTCGTTAAAAACAAAACTGTGTTTTCTGCGTTTAGAGGTCTTGGTGGGGCTCCGAGGCACTAGCTAGCCGGGGCTGGCCATGCTCGGAATGTGAACTATGCAACTATTAAAATCATCATTATCCTGGCAATGTGGCAGCAGAGAGGAGCTCTGGTGCCTCCGACGAGAGACACACACAGATTCCTGGGCTCCCAAACACCCGTGACCACAGCCCAGAACCCGGCCCCCTCCACAGTGGCCTAGATTCACCGGCGTGGCTTCCCCTGGGGTGCCCCTGCTGCGTCCAGCCCACCTCCTCCATCCCTCGCCCAGATGCGCTCTCCATTAGATGAACATCTGCTGAGCCTGAGCATCTCCAGCCCCAGGACTCCCCTCCAGTGCTCTGCAGCAGGCAGTGGCCCGGGTGCAAGGCTGTTCCTCACCCTCCCAGGACAGGAAGGATGCTGTGGCACCTCCCCTGGGTTCTCCTCCTCCTCCCCTGCACCCTCCTCCTCCTCCTCCTCCTCAGACTCCTTCCTGGGCGCCACCTCCCTGCCCCCTCCCCAGCCTCCCAGGATATTATTTCCATTTTGATATAGCAGCTTCCAAGGAGATTGCCCCAGCCCTTCCATCAGAGTCTTCCTCTCCTTCACCCGAGTTATCTTGGTACGAGCCGCCCTTGGGAGTGTCCATGGAGACCGGGAGTGACCCCTGAATACAGAGCCAGGAGCAGCCCCCTGAGCACTGCCAGGTGGGGCCCAACTTCCAACGCCACCCATCAATAACAACACAAAGAACAGAGAGGTCAGGGCCAGAGAGATAGTGAGGGGGTAAAGGTACTTGCCTTGAACAAAGTCAACCCTCGTTCCATCCCTGGCACCACATATGGCCCCCGCAACCCCCTGAGCACAGCCAGGAGTGATCCCTGAGCACAAAGTCAGGAATAAGCCCTGAGCACTGCCAAGTGTGGCCCAACCAACCTCTCAAAAGACACAGAGGCATGGACAGGTGGGATGTGAGGCCAGTTGGCGTGTCAGGAGTCCTGGGGCCCTGTCGCGGTCCCTTAGGTGCGATGCCCACCGTAGGTGCTGATGGAGCAGGCATGGCTGGGGGGATGGTGGGGTAAGGGGGGGCTTCACAGCCAAGGGCAGCCTGCTGGGGTGGGGCTGAAGGTTGGGGACACAATCTTCTCAGGACCCCAGGAGACAGCAGGGGTTGGTGCCGGGGGGCGGGGGACGGGGTCCAAATTCCAAACATCTTAACTGTTGGATCCAATGATCAGGGTTGCTTCTGTCTGGGCTTGGTGGGGTTTAGTGTCACTGAGTCTGGGGTGGGCGGCGGAGAGCGGGGGGCGCGCTCTTCATGGGAGGCAACAGTGGGGGGCTGATCTACTCTGCTCCTTATGGGGGGGAAGCTTGTGAAGGACAGAGCAGAGGAGACCAGGCTTCTCGTCCTCCAACACTCTGGGCATTGCCTGACACGTGACCCCCGCCGAAGGCTGGCGGGCAGGAGGAGGTCTTAGGAAGGTGCCACAGACCATTCACTCCCCCCCCCCGCCCACTTCTCTCTCTACCATTTGAGGCACCCACTTATCCATCCATCTGCGGGCAAACAGCTGCTGTCTCTAATCAGGCCACCAAAAGGGGTCTTCCTGTGCATGGAGTCACCCCCACCCCTGGGCTGGTGGTTTTCTTGTTCTCCTCCTGGTAATTTTATCCAACGGCAAAGCTGGGGGAAGGGTTGAACCCTGGAGGTGGAAGGTATTTCCTAAAGAAATGGAGAAGGGGGAGCAGAGAGAGCAAGAGAGAGAGAGAGAGAGAGAGAGAGAGAGAGAGAGAGAGAGAGAGGAGAGACAGACAGGAGGCTCAGGCCCGGGATGCAGAGACCCTTGTACAACCCAGGGCTGCTTGTCCAGAGGAAGATGCTGAATTTGGGGAGTTTCTCCCCATTCCCCAGCACCGTGTCTGCTCTTGGGGACAGGGAGGTTCTCCACAGAGGAAACTTGCCCACTGGAAGCGTTTGCCACTCGGCATTTGTCTTGGCGATTGTCACCTCCTGACTAAGAAAGACAAAATGTATTTGGACTTTGTGATCCTTATGGAGGCAGGAAGCGTTCTCGGCCTGAGATGCGAGCTGAGAGAGACAGTGCATCTGAGACAGGCTATTGGGGGCCCCGGGCAGCTGCACGGTCTCAGCCACTGGCTGGGCTGCCAGGGGCCTGGTGGAACACGCTTTCCGCTCTTGAGAACTGACTTTAGAAAGAGCTCTGCAGAATGGGCAGATTCTGCTCGGCAAACACACGGGGGGAGGGAGAGCAATTGGAGGAAGGGGTCGGCCTGGCACGGGCTGGGGGGTCTGAGGGGAGGCAGGGAGGAGAGGGACGGGAAGGACGCATTCTGGAAAGAATTCTACGGGGATCATGGGTGTTCATGGGGTAATTTGGGGAGCAGCCCAACTTAGGAACACCACCGGCCTGGGGGTCGGCATCCCTCACACGTCTCTGTCCTTCCTCTGCCCTCTGTGAACAGTGACTGAGCACATCTGCAGTGCACGTTCTGGGACCCTGGCTTAGACCCCCATGGCTGAGGCCAAGGAATGTGGGCTTGGGTTGTGGTGGGGGGCTGAGGGGTGCCCTACCTGTCTGCCCCTCCTCACCCTCCTATTTTTTTTTTTTTGCTTTTTGGGTCACACCCGGCGATGTTCAGGGGTTACTCCTGGCTCTGTGCTCAGGAATTACTCCTGGCTGTGCTTGGGAGACCACATGGGATGCTGGAGATCGAACCTGGGTGGGTCGCATGCAAGGCAAACGCCTTACCCACTGTGCTATCGCTCCGACCCCCTCACTCTCCTAATTTGAGCGCCCTGGAGGACTCATGTGAACACAGAGTTTCGCCATCAGCAGCTCACCCCAAGGTCATGCTACTGCCAGCACCCACGGGCCCCACAGCTGACACCAGCACTGACCATGGGCACTGCCCCCTGGCACATGGGCCTCCTCCCCCCTCCGGGCTTGGGATCTTCCCTTTACAGGCTGGGTAGGGGTGGGCCTGGTGATGCTGACAGGGAGCAGTGAAGATGGGTTGGGTGCACCTGGTGGGAGACGGGCTGCCACTTTTAGGGGTCTGGCCAACAGGAGAGTTGTGATCCATTTTATTTATTTGTTTTGCTTTTGGGGTCACACCCAATGATGCACAGGGATTACTCCTGAATCTGCCCTCAGGAATTACTCCTGGCGGTGCTTGGGGGACCATATGGGATGCTGGGAATTGAACCCAGGTCAGCCGCGTGCAAGGCAAATGCCCTACCCGCTGTGCTATCACTCTGGCCCCATGACCCATTTTATAGCTAGGGGAATGGAGGCCATCTCCTCATGCCTCTCCACTGTTGGTGGCATTTTCCAGTTACCCATTTTGTTCAGTAGTTTCGAGGATCTGGTAGAGTCGATCTCAAGCTTTTAAAAATGACATGGTTGCTGAAAGTAGACTATAGACCGAACATGATTGCCACTCAATTCCTCTTTTGCAAACCACGACACCCAAAAGGAGAGGGAGAACAAAAGGGAATGCCCTGCCAGAGGGGTGGTGTGAGATGGGGGGGTTGTGGGGGTGGATGGGAGGGATACTGGAAGCATTGGAGGTGGAGAATGGGCACTGGTGGAGGGAGGGGTACTCGATTATTGTATAACTGAAACCCAAGCACAAAAATTTGTAAGTCTACAACCGTACCTCATGGAGTTTCACTAATAAAAATTTTTAAAAATAACATGGTTGCCAGTGTAGACATGACAGATGTCGAGAGCCAAGTGGGGACTGTTCGCCCCGGTGGAGAACAGGTATCTTCAGTGGAGGAGAGGCGCTGACTGTGGACAGCAACACCGGAAGAGTCAACCCCGGGATAAGCAACGTAACCAAACTATGAGTTAATTAGAAAACAGTGAGCTTGCTAAGGGGGTGGGGAGAAGGAGGGAAACTTGGGTCCCTGGCGGGGGGACCCTGACGCTGGTGATGGGTTTGAGGTTGGCACAATCTATGCCCCAGACTATGTTTCCAACACCTTGGTCGATCTTGGTGCCTAAATAAAAAGAGAAGGAAGAGAAAAATGAGGCCATAAACCTCACTAGCTACAAGCTTGTGGCTGCCAATGGAAAACTTCGCCCTTCAGACCCCCCCCCATGCTCCGCTCCCCACCCACAGTTCATTCCCCCGCTGCAGGGTCACCCCCAAACCCAAAGCCTACGGCCCCTGGCTCCTCTACGCTGGCGGCAAGCCCATCTGGAAGGTTCCCGGGGACATTGGCAGGTCCCCATGGACCTGGAATCTGGGAGGAGAAGGGCCTGGTGGTTCCGAGCCAGCTTCGGGTCACGTGCTGCCTTGGCTGTTTAATAACATTGAACATTTTTACGGCCTTGCCCGCCTATTTGTTCCATTAGCAATCTGCCTGCCGCTGTCGGCAGGACACCTCCTTGGCCACCCCTGCCAGCCCATCTGTCACCGGCAGACAGCTCCCGCCCGGGGCCCCTCCACCGGGCCGTGTCAGGAAGATGTCACCTAGACTCCGGGATCGTCCCTGTCCTGCAAGGAGCTGGCAACGAAGGCAGCCCTGGGGCTGGGTCCACAGAAGGACACTTCGCCCAAAGGCCCTTCATGACCGCTGAGCTCAGATCCTGCCCCCTCCTCCCCAGCAGGCTCAGGCTTCTCGCGTCCAGTCAGGCTCCTACTGCCCGAGCAGGGCCGTGAGAGCGTTTGGAGTCCAGGCTCAGCCCCTTGGTCAGGCGAAAGTGAGGGAGGAAGGGAGCAGCTCTCGGGCCTGCCTCATCTGCTGGGCTCCTGCTCCCACTCTGTCTTAGGCTAGCTGCTCCCTCCAAGTGCTCTGGCCAGACCTGGCCTGACCACCTCCCCTGGGAGCCCCCCCACCCACCCGGAGTCCTGTGGAGGGCAGAAGCAGTGGTGCCAATACTTTGTGGTCCCCAGACCCAGTTCCATGCCTGACACATGGTAACACCGCCTTAAGGATCCACTCCAAGGACTTGCAGCTCATGTGGAAACTTTGTGTCTCCTCATTAGCTAAGTTGGTCACAGAAAAGCCAGGACTGGGGTGGAGGTGGGCGTACTGGGGGTGGGGGGATGCCTCACACCTCACCTGCTCTGTGTGTGCAGGAAGCCATTTCTTCAAAGGAAGGGTTTTTGCTTTTTAGGGTTTTTTCTGATTTCTGTGGAGGCAACTTCCAGTGTAGCTGGCACAGGTGGGGTGGGCATGAAGGGACAGGGATCAGACCCAGGGCCTTGCACATGTAGGGCACATACTTTATCTCTTGATCCAAGGATCCAGCCCCAGAAATGGCATTTTACAATAATTCAAAAAAAATGTATATAACCCTATGGAGTCAAAAGAGGTACTAAATATTGACAACACATTGGAATAGGTGTCTGAGTCGTACCTCTCTGGGCTTTAGTTCCTCTTCCTCTTCCTCCTCCTCTTCCTCCTCCTCCTCTTCTTCCTCCTCCTCCTTCTTCTCCTTCTCCTCCTCTCTCTCCTCCTTCCACAGTTGGCTCCAGCTGTGCTCAGGGCACACTCCTGGCTCCGTGCTCAGGGATCTCTCCCAGCTGTCTTCTGCGAATCACAGGCAATGCCAGGGATTGGACCAGGTGCCTTAACCCCAATACTAACTCTCTGAACCTAGTTTCCTCCTTGCACAGACCAGAGTAGAAATATATGACAGATTATACATAAGCCACAGACAACTTCAGTCTAACCAGAACCTTGCCGGCAGTTGGTGCTCGCTCTGGTTGTCTTTGTGAAATGACTGACAGACTTCAGTTCAACACTGCCACCTTCTGGTGGAGTATCTCGAGTGCCGGGTGGACCAGTACTTCCTCCTGTGGAAGGAAGAGAAGACTTCCATAACGGGGCATCCTTCTCGCTGGTCTCTGTTCAGTCCAGAACAGCCCTCTGTGGCTTCCAAGCCACTAGGTGATCTCTGACAAGCTCATTCATATCCTGAGACGCAGCCACATTCCAAGGGTGTCCAGCGTCAGGGACTGGAATGAGCTCCACGCCATAGACCTCCAATTCCTGACCCCCCCCTCTATTTCCTTTTGGTGCCCCACTCCCACAAAACACGAAGGAGCTTTTATTTTCAGTTAACTAAATAATTCCCTTATTTCTTCTCTGTAAGAAGTGCTTAATGCTTGTAACTGCCTGAGGCACATTGCTCTCCCGGAACCCTGCAAGTTTGGCTATGTTGTGGTTCCATTTTCACTTAGTTCAAATTATTTTCTCATTTCCCTTGCGATTTCTTTATGGATTTTCAAAATATCCTCTATCGTTATTTCTAATTCAATCTTGTTGCGACCAGAAAGCCTATTTTTGTATCACTTCAATCTTCTAAATTTGTTGAGATGTGCTTTATGACCCAGAATATGGTCTGTTGTGGAAATGTCCTAAGTGCACTTGAAGATAATGTCTTGCCACTGTGTTGGGTGGAGTATCAAGTATGTCAAATGGATCAATCGTCTTTTCAACTTTTTTATATCCTGATGGTTTGGGTCCACTCCTTCGACTGATGTCTTTACGGCCTATGACCAGTGATGTCCACCTTAATCACTTAGTATATTTCCAGGCTTCTCTAGGTAAAATAACGTGGTGAACAGAACTAGAATACATGTGTCTTAATCTCTCTGTCCCACACACTGGCACGATTTTGGTGTGCATTTATCTTTTATATATTGACACTACGAGTTCATACTGATGTCTCTAACCAACACCACATCTAGCCTCCACTTGTTCATTTATGAGTTTGAGTGTGTGTGATAAGAAACGTTAACCCCCTCTCTGTTCTTATGTGTTTGTTCAACCCAGCATCCAGGTTGTTTCAGGGTTGTCAATCCCTGCCCCTGTGAGAAAGGTGTTTACTGGAGAGAGGCCAGAGAGCTGTTCATTTACAGCTCTCTTAGACTTTAGACTTAAAAGCATCTCATCAAAACAGTCTTTAAAGTCATTTGGTCAGCCCTTCTTTCCCTGTTCCTTTCAGTGACATTGTGACACCCTTTGGAAATGTAGTTACTTGTACTTGTCATGATCTGCATTTTGTCCTGGATTCAGCAGCCTCCTGTGGTTTTAAGGTTCTAATTCGCATTCAGTTAACTTCACTCATAGTGGTTTATGAAGCACTAAGGCATGGTCTGCTGCCACTGCTAGATCACCCCCCCCCCGCACATTCCTCCTCAATTTCCTTATGAGTGGGGGAAAGGCTACACAGGTCCAAGGGAATGTAGTGGAGGGATGTTGGCTCTCGGGTGGTTGGCGTTTTCTCAAATCAAAATTAAAAGCAGATCAATAAAAACTCTGACATTTGTTCCCTAGCGAGGTTCTTTTGTATTCTATTCCTTCCCCTCCTCCAGCAACTAGCAACTCCACAGTCTGTTTCCTGTCCTCATAGTTTTGCCAGGTCCAGAATATCTTGCAAACAGGTGCCTAGCATCTGTCGACTGTAGCCCTTTGGGTCTGATTTCTTTCACTTGGTAGAATAAGTTGAGGCATAATCCACATTGTTGTAGGAGTGAAGCGTTTGCTTTTTTTGATGGTTTGCTTTTTTTTTCTGGATTTGTAGTGTTTGTTTATGATTCTCTGTTGAAGTGCGACACTACTCCACTACCCAGCCGCCGCCACACTTCAGGACGCTTTCCGGATCCGGCCGCGCGACACATCATAGAACACTAAATACCCATCTTTCGGAATTGTCGTACCATATTTGACAGGATTCAAATATGGTAACACCTACAAGGGTGATTAGAGGTCGCCCCAAAAGCCTCTATCCCTCTCGGAAAGACTGG
>JAOXYA010000008.1:39614213-39633931 GCA_028565675.1 Sorex palustris | reverse complement strand
TTTGGTCTATAGACTACTTTTAGCATGCTTCTCCCACCCTGGGAGGGTCCTCACAACACCCTTTATTTGGTGCTCTCCTCTATCTGAGCTTCCTTTTCACCTAGCAAGTGTGGCTGGCCTTTCGGACTGCAACCTTTTTGTTATCAACAATATGGTTTTGCTGCCCTCCCCGCCCCCATTTGGGGCTTTTTTTCCATCTCCCATCAGTTGGTTGGCTGTGCTGTGCATAGTCAGCACGAGGTCACACTCAGGAGCTACCTGTGTGGCTTGCCATGGGGACATGTATAGCAGCCCTTGTTCTAGCCACCCTCCCCCCAGGGTCTGCGCTGTCCCTGAAGGGGAAAGGCTGTGCTGTCAGTTGTCACCTTCTTCCCCCTCCGAGGGCCCTTCTAAACGAGTGTGAAATTTAATGCAGACTGTAACTCTCTGGATTGCTCCCAAAACGCTTTGGCAAAGACTTCAGGTTGTTAAGAGACACCACAAAAGTCTGGAAGATGCGCCGCCCGGGGCCTGAGCGGGTTCCGTTCTCGGGCTGCTGCCTCTGGTTCTGTCTGCCTGGTGGCGGGGCTGGGCAGGAAGGCAGTGACTGGACTGGCCCTTAGCGGGGGCACAGGGCAGGGGAATGCAGAGCGGAGCATGTCCCAGTGACACTTGTCACAAGAGACATCTGTGTCCGGGCCTGGTCCGCAGGGACCCTGTGAAGCCGGGAGCCTGGGTGGAGGGCGCTGCCCACTCTGGAGGGGACACAGGCCAGGTTCTCTGCCCGTGCCCCCCCTGGCCCAGACCATCAGGCCCTCACCCTGTGGCCTGACCTCTCCCCGGCTCTCCCATTCCCTGGTCAAACAGCTGCTTCCTGCTCCTCCTCCTCCAGGACCCCTGATGCAGTTCCTGTCCCTGCAGCCAGGCACTGAGCCACTTGAATCTAGGCTCTGCCTGGTGCACTTTCTATCAAATAAGACCCTTTTCTCATTCCTTTCCAGTAGCCTTTTTAAGACGGCGTCGCTTCTTTATTGGATTTGTTTTGTTTTATTTTATTTTCGGAATCTCTTGAGCTGTGCTCACTGGTTCACGGTGAGCCTGAGGATGTGGTGCCGGCCAGGATCATCTGGGCCACACCCAGCAGTGCAGGGGACCTCCGGGATTACACCTGGGAATGCCAGGGGACCGTATGGTGCCAGGGATCAAATTGAGGTTCGCCACATGCACGGCCCTGACCTACCCCCTGTATTATCGCTCCAGCCCCCACTTCCGTATTTTAATGGGCCCATACTTGGCTTCATCCTTTGGCTCAGGGCACCTGAGTGGGGAGGGGCAGGCAACTCAGGAGACCCGGTCTGAGGTCGAGTCTCCCCTCTGGGCATGCGCTCTCCACCCACCAGGCTCCCTGCCCACATCTGTGACTAGAGATTAGTCTCCATCAGCCAGCTCGAACGTCCTGCATCAGAAAAATGGCTTGTGCACCTGGAACACACAGATACTCCTTCATAAACTGTGTGCCCCTCTCCGCCAAACCTGTACTGTTAGCAATGTCCTCCCGTTGTTCATCGATTTGCTCAAGCGGGCACCAGTAACGTGTCCAAACCTGGATTTTGTGTTACAAATCAAACATGCAAAGTGAAAACCACTCAGAGCTCAAGAATACATTAAGTATTTGAAAAGTAAATGTCTCTTTATGTTGCACAGCAGAAAATGATGAAAATTTCTTTCATGTTCTTCTGCTGATAGTTAATAACAACAGGTAAAGAGCAAGTGATGCTGCAGGACCCACATGGGTATTCTTTGAAATCTTGCTTGAGCACTCCAAGATGAAGTCAGTTGGAAGGTCTGGTTCAAGTGGGTTTATTTTTAACAGCTGTTAGAGCTGATCCAAAGTGGAAAAATGAACCATCAGTTGCATGTATTAAATTATGAGACTCATTTTCAGCCCCATCTACCAATTACAGGCTTTTTGTTGAAATTAAGCAAGTAAATGTCCATCTTCCTTTCTGCCAATCAGTGACTCTTCTGAAGCTAATTGGAAAATGTTGTCTTTTGTGTATTTTCTACAAATGGACTCAGAAGCCCTGGTCACTCTTCATTTGGATGATTTTTCAAACAGATTGGAGAAATCTTTATGTAATATTTCCAGGTGTGATTTTTATAAGGGACACCACATTGTCAACAACAAACACATTTCCTTTTCCACTTATTTTTCCCCAAAGCGCGGTTTCTTTGGGAAAGCACGGACTTTCTCACTCGTTGTCAAAACAACTCACTGTCACCTCGAAGAGTGGTCAGAAGAATTTGAGTCCATTTTTGGTGGCTGTCTGCAAGGAAACAAAACTGCCAACAGTCACTTGTCATCCTAAGAAGCTCAACAAATTGCATGGACTCGTCTTTTTGTACAAAAACATCTTTGATTTCTCTTTTAGTCGGATGGTTATTGGAAGTGCTCCGTTGAGATAACTAGAAAACCTTGTGATTCAAAAGATTTGCATAGTCACTTTTTTTAGTGAGGGAGTGGAAACAGCATCTAATGGTACTTGGGGCTCTGTGCTCAGAGACAGTGTTTCGGGGCCCATACAGGACCAATCACTGGTATGACTGAACCCAGGTCCAGTACCCTACCAGCCGTACTAGCACTCTGACCCATATGCATTTTAATTTTTTAAATTTTTATAATAAATCATATATATATATATATATAGAGAGAGAGAGAGAGAGAGTTTGGTTATTGGGTTTTGGTTTGGGGCAATATTGGGCAGTGCTCAGGGCCTACTCTTGGCTCATTGCTCTGGGGTCACTCCACGAGCCCTCGGGGTGCCTGGAATAGAACCTGGTTGGCCACATACAAAGCAAGCGTCTTACATGCTGAGTTGTGTCTCCTTGTGGGCCTCAGCCTGTCTCCTACACAGTCAGTCAAGCTCAGCGAGTTCTACCAGGCCCACAAGGGGTAGAGGAAAAAGTCACCCACCCTCCCGGGAAGATTCTGAGGTTCTCTGCTAACCCCCCTGCACCCCACAGCCTCTCGCCTCCCCCGCTCCCGAGGTAGATACTGCCTTGGATGTTGTCTCCAAGTTGTCGTGTTGTTGCTGCCTTGTTCAGTCTGGAGACTACACCCAACTGGGGGGCAGGACACACACTGTGGCACTCTAACGCGTGTGGGGATTGTTTGTTGTTGGGGTAGTGGGTGCTCTGGGGCTACTCCTGACTCGGGGCCTTTGCGGTTCCACCCCGTCCCCAGCCCCAGCATTGCACTGTCCCCAACCCCACGGCACTGCATATACTTGGGAGTTCAGCATCTTGGGCTTCGTCATTTCCCTTTTTGTTGTTATTCTCATGATAACCAGGTGCTCGCTTGGTTTTGGGGTTCCCACATTTTGGTTGCAGTGCTCGCTTGACTATGAGGCACTGGTGATCACACACCTCAGCATGGCTCCCCCAGTCCCCCAGTCTCAGTCCTATGGCCGTCTGGTTCCACATTGAGGCCGTGCTGGGGATTGAGCTTTGGCCTCAAACTGCAAGGCTGAGCCACATCCCTGTGCCCCCGGATTGAGCTGTTGAAGCCCAGGAACCCATGGACGACCCCGCCAGGAATGTGGTTTTCATGTTGTCCTGCACCTGACCCAGTGTCCCTCTCGCCCTGTGCTGCTCTGTGATGAGGAGCAGCGATTTCCACGTAAATGATGTTTTTACTAAAGCAATACTGTAGGCCTGGGCCGTGGTGCCCCTGCCCTTAGCAACACAGAGAAACATGATTCTTCATGTGTTTCGTTATGGAAATAGAACCAAGACAAAGCACAGTAGAAACCCAGAGCTCTACTGCAGCACACCTTCTGCAGGAAGAGATTTGTCTTGATGCATCTTTCTCTACCTCTTCAACATTCTCACTGCCTCGTGACCGCGGTGGGGGGCGGGGGGAAGGGAGAGAGAGACGGAGAGAGAGAGAGGGAGAGGCAGAGAGAGGGGGGTAAGAGAAAGAAAGAGAGAGAGAGAGGGAGACAGAGCAGTGGATGAGGCACTTGCCTTGCATGCATCTGACCAGGCTTGATCCCTGACACCTCATATGGTTCCCAGAACCCTGAAGGAGTGATTCTTGAGTATCTCCAGATATAGTGACAAAAGAAGCTTAAAAAAAAAACCCTCATTTCCCCTTCTGCACAATTACTTCCTGCGCTTACCATTTCGTGCTCCACAAACTATTGTTGTCACCACTAGCAACCCACTGCCCCCTTCTCCAGTGCGCCCAGGCACCTGTGTGGATAGCAGTCACATGACAGGTGTCTCAGGCAGTGTTGGTGGGCTTCCTGGCAGCCAGCCCCTGCCCTCCACCTCTGCCAGCAAGGCCCTTGGGGAGACACCAGGGAAGGGAAGCTCAGTGTGGGGCCCCCAGGCGCTCTCTTCTGAATTGCCCCTGCTGCCTCCGAGAGAGACTCTCTTCCCTGGATTTGCTTATTTCCTTGCCGGTGCAGCGTAAGCCTTACCTGCCATTGTAGTTTGCTGGCAGGAAGGAATCTTGCTTGATCTGCTTCATTGGAAGAATGAACTGATTGGCATTTTGGCAAAGTACTCTGTAAAGCCACTTAGCTCTGCCTGGTGATCCAGAACCTTCCCAGTAGATGACTTCAGCAGCATCACTGAGACCATCAACCTCCGTCTTCCTGGGTGGGGGCTGGAGTGTGGAGAAAGAACCATGAATGGGGTGGTGGTGGCGAGCACCTTCTAACAGCAGCTTGGGTTATCCTGGAACACATGTATGTACATATGTGATCTTAGAATGTGTCTAAAGTCGCTCTCTGGCAAAGTGCAGAACCAGGGCTGAAATCCAGATCTGACCTTCACATCAGTATGTGGGTGGGGAAGAAGGGGTTGCTCTGGGTGTGCTTTACATACAATTTTTATGCCATTCTTTGAATTTTTATTCCATTCTTTGCACTTGGGGGGCCGTTATTTTTCAACTTTTATACATAGTTGATATCTATCTTCCAGTAGGTAGGCATCACCCCACCAGCTGCCGCCAGCGCCAGGTTGGTCCCATCGATGGCCAAGACTCAGAGACTATAAAACCCAGCTCCCGGAAGCACGTGGCCGCATTCATGGCCACGCGACATCTTATTATTTCATTTTTCCTTTGGATAACCTGGCAGGCTACCAAAAGTATCCTGCCCGCACAGCAGAGTCTGGCAAACTTCCCACGTCGTACTCAATATGCCAAATACCAGTAACAATGACGGATCTCATTCTCCTAACCCTGAAAGAGCATTGAAATGGCTCTTTTAAAATCTCAGGGCTGGGAAGAAGGAGATGTTACTGGTGCCTGCTCGAGGCAATCGACGAACAACATGATGATCGTGATGGTGATACATAGATAAAAATGAGGGGACTTATCATAGCACAGCGGGTAGGGCATTTGCCTTGCAAACAGCTGACCCGTGTTCGATTCCCAGCATCCCAGATGGTCCTCCGAGCACTGCCAGCAAGTAATTCCTGAGCATCGGCTGGGTGTGACCCAAAAAGAAAGAAAAGGGAAGCTGTATAAAAAGGACTAACAGGACCCCAGATGATCCTTTGCCAGTGCAGGAGGAGAGTTGGCTCCAATAGTTGAGGGTCTCGCTATTCTTTTCATCTGAGATCCAGGGCACGTGCTTTGGAAAGAACAATGAGGCAGGTGGGGATGGAGCTACAGGACAGTGGGCAGGGCATTTGCTTTGCACACAGCTGACCCAGGTTCAATCCCCGGCATCCCATATGGCCCCCCAAGCCTGGGAGTGATTTCTGAGAGCAGAGCCAGGAATAAGCCCTGAGCACTGCCAGGTGTGACCGCAAAACAAGAACAAACAAAAAGAGAATGAGGCAAGCACCTGACATTGATGGGGTTCCTTTCTGCTCCCCCCGCTTCCCACCCGCAGGTGAACCCTTTCAGAGACCGAATCTGCAGCGTGTTCTCCCACGATGGCCTATTCTCCTTTGAGGATGTGCTGGGCATGGCGTCAGTGTTCAGCGAGCAGGCCTGCCCCAGCCTGAAGATCGAGTACGCCTTCCGCATCTACGGTAGGTGCAGGGGGAGAGAGTCGGCCTCACTCCGGGCTCCACCCACGGCAACGCCTCCGTAGGATGGACTGACTTGGGTACATGGGTTTGTATCACGCTTCTCAATGGCCACGGATTAAAAACAAAAAACAAAATAAATGGAAGGAAGGGGGAGGTCAGAAAGGGCTAGATTCTGATGACTGCAGACTCACCTCTGCCGTGACAGAAAGGAATGCAGATCCCATGTGCAGTTAAGCCCGTTCCATGGACCGACCGGAACACGCAGCTAACTGGCTCCTAACGGGAGGGGAACCTTGGGGGAACCAGTTCACGTGCGCCTCACCCCGGTGACAATTGAGTTTGGTTGACTTGTCAGCCCCGTCTCTCTACTTGTCTTCTTCCTGCTTCACTCTAACTATTTCCTAGAGGCCCAGGGTGTTTCCAGTGCTTACATGCAGCCAGCCAACCCGGATTCCATCCCTGGCATCCCATCTGGTTCCCCGAGCACCACCAGAAGTAACCCCTGAGTACAGCACCAGGAGTAACCCCTGAGTACGACTGGAAGTGACCCTTCAAAAAAAAAAAGCAAGCAAAAAGAAATCCCGAAGCACTTCAGGGCCCTAGAAGAGCAGCAGGATCTCCTGAGGCTTCAAGGCACCGAGCAAGAGTGTGTCCAGCTCAGGAGATCTGCCTTCCTTCCCAAGTCGGGACACTGCAGGGGCCTGAGATTGACGAGGACCAGCCCTTGCTACCTGTCCCCACTGTCCTCCCCCTGCCCCAGTCCCCCATCTACCCATGCAGATCTCTTTCACCTTGAGCTCAAACACAAAAGCAAATATTGGGGCTGGAGCAATAGTACAGTGGGTAGGGCATTTGCCTTGCACACGGCTGACCTGGGCTGGATCCCTGACATCCCATATGGTCCCCCAAACTCTGCCAGGAGTGATTTCTGAATGCAGAGCCAGGAGTAAGCCCTGAGCATCACCGGGTGTGACCCAAAAGGAAGGGGGGGGGGAAAGCAAGCAAAAATCACAAAGCCTTTGGAATGGACACCACCTCGGGATTCATAAACTCCATGGCTTCCTGAGATGGACACTAACAACAAGACTTCTCTTCGGGCTTCAAAGTCTTGTTATGCTCTAGGGCTAGCAGCAAAATTAGGACCAGCGCACGCCACTCCCTGAGTCTGGCCAGGAAACCTGCTAGGTAAAGAGGGGATCGTGCCGGTGCGAAGGAAGAAGGGGAGGAAAAGGAAGGAAGGAAGGAAGGAAGGGAAAGGGCAGGCATGTTGGAGAGGCTCCTGCAGATCCTCCTTTGTCCCAGTTCAAGGATGGAGCTTCGGAGCTGACACAGGATCTCTCCAAGGGGGGCCTTTGTGTCAGCGTTTCTCTGCAGCAAATCCATCTGCACTACCAGGAGATTTGTGAGGAAGGCAGAATCTCAGCCCTCAGTCCTCACCGAGACAGAATCTGCATCTGAATGGGAGCACAGTGACTCCTTAAGTTGGCACCTTAATGTCTCAGAAGCACCCAGGGTGCTGGAGTCTTGGCTCCCCCACTGCAGAGGTCTGATGCCATGAAGTCAGGGGGTTGATACCAGAAGCCAACCCTCCCTGTGGCAGGACATTCAGACAGGGGACACAAATGAGCCACTAACGCCAGAGCCACCCACCAAAATTGCTGGGAAGACTCAGACAAGGAAGCAACATCCCCTACTTGTCAGGAAACAGCTCAAACAGCTAGAGTATTTGCTTTCTGTGCAGGAGTTCGGGGTTCGATTCCTGGCACCACAGGATCCCCCAAGCATGGCTAAGGGACTCCCAGGTAATGAGCTGGGAGTAGCCCCTGAGCACCACCAGGTGTGGCTCTGGAAACTTCCAGGCCAGAATTCATTCTGAGGGATGTATGTGGCACCAGCAAAGATTCTGAACTAAACTACATTTGGGCACAGTCAGGGATAGCAAACGTCCGTTCCTCTTCCAAGACAGAACAGGGTCCCTGGAGGGCCTGGTTTGCTTCTCTCCAGTACAGCAAGCACCTTCCAGTAAAATCTCTTACTTTGAAGCACATGAGTCTCGTCTGATAAGTCTCCTGAGTGTGAGACAGAGCCCATATTGTGGGCATGAGAGGGGGTGGGGATGGGGGTGGGAGATGGGGGCTCCCCTGGAATGATGGCACTGTGTCTGGCCTGGTTACTGGGTTTTGGCAAAGCTCCCCCTGGGGAGCCCCCAAGTTCCTTCAAGTTTGAGACCCTTTACTCAAACCTGCCACCTGAGTCTGGATTGCATTCAGCTATGTGCACTCATACCTTGTTTGTTTGGTTGTTCGGAGATTGGTAGGAGGGCACACCTCTCAGTTGTTGTGACCTCCTTACTCCCTGCTCTGTGCTCTGAGGTCACTCCACAGTGTTCCGAAGACCATGCAGTGCTGAGGATGGGACTCAGATCTACTGCACGCGAAGCCTGTGCTCCCGCTCCTGGAACCATCGCCCCGGACCAGGAACCATGGTTTTTAAAATGCTGGAGTCTGGAGCTGGGTGGGCTCCAGGAAGGAACCCAGGGACCTCGTTCTTCAAGCCTCTTTGCTGTGAGATGACGGTTCTCCAAAGGGTTTCTTTGCCTGTAGCCATTTCCTCTGAACTCCTGGCAGGAAGGAGAAGAAATGGAGGCGGGGTCAGGACACTGCATATATCGACAGCACAGAGCAAGTCTGTTCTATAACAAATTTTTCTCAGAAGCCTCACCCAGCACCTCTCTGCCTCATGTGGCCCCATGTACACGCACAGATGCAGAGGAGCCTGGGAAGCCGGGCTCGGAGGCTGAATGCAGTGACCCCGAACAAGAATCGCAAGGGAGACTGCTCGGGAGAAGGAAGGGGTCAGGCCACGGCCCAAGGATCCAGTGGGGTCAGATGTGCTTGGGCTCAGCTCCGCTTGGCAGGACACTCATGACCTCCATCCCCGTCTCCCCACAACCTCAGGGGAGACTGGACCCCTGTCAGAGACCGAAACGCCTTCCTGTCCTCCTGCTCCCTCCTGTAAGCCCCTCAGGCAGGTGCGCAGTTACGGGAGGTGAGGGGCACGGCTGACCTCACTCAACCCAACGGCTGAATTCTGTGGCAGTGAGGAGAGCCGAGGAGATGACGGTGATTGGGGTGTCTGAGGGGACCTGAGGACAGACCCAAGAGTCGCTGTTGGGAAGCCGCAAGAGAAGCTCCCCGTGCTCCCCTCACCCCAAGAAGCCTGAGCCGCAGTCCTGAGCATGCTGAGGCCTCCGGGACTGGCCGGAGCCCAGCATTCCCCACCCCGGCCCGTTCCCAGGCTGCTCTGGCCTCGCACCCCCAAAGGAGACCAGCTGCCCAGAACTGCATTTCACTCCAGCAAGCCGCTCTGTGTCCAGATGGCTTGGGACCAAAGTCGTGTCACTTTACTGCAGTCTCCGCATATGGGAACAGGGCCACTGGGACGCCCGGGGACACTGCGGGGTCTCTGGGAGAGGCTCAGCGTCTCCTCAGCAGTGTCCCTCTGCCTGCCACCGCCCCTGAGCCGAGCCGACGGGGCAGCTGGGGCAAGGCCTCCGGTCCCAGCCTCCATGCGGCAGTGCTGAGAAACACTGGACAGGGGAAGAAACACCTTCTGGACCGTTTGCACCTCAGACTTCCCCTCCCACCTTGGGGCAGAGACCCCAAGGCCTGGTCAGTACCACGGAAGGATCCTAGGACATCGGCCATGCTGCTCTGTCCCCCCACCCCTTCCCGGCCCATCTAGGCCCAGTTCTCATTCTCCAAACGTCGCACCAATTCTAAGGCTTGCCTTTCGGGCGGGGGGGCTCCCCAGCAATGCTAAGGATGGAGCCCGGACCCCCCACGTGCAAAGTCTGTGCTCCAGTCCTTTGACCTGCTGCCTTGACCCAGAAGGGCCGGGTGGGCCCGACTGTTGAGTGTTCAGACTCGGCGAGGCGGGGCTGTTCGGGTGCACCCAGTGGTGCTCAGGGCTGTGATTGGGGGTGTAGTGCTGAGGGTCCAACTCGGGGCCTTGTTGGACCATGCACTCCATCCTCTGGGGCAGAACCCAAGCTCCGGAGTTTGCAGTCTTGGTATTTAACAGTCACCAAGGGGTGCAGGGTGGATCCTGTACCGGATGTAATAAGAAGGGTTTTGGTTTGTTTGAAGTACCACACCCAGTGGTACTTCAGGGCACTCAGGGATCTCTCCTGGTGGGACCATCTGGGATGCAGGGAAGCAAACCCAGGTGGGCCACATGCAAAGCGGGCATCCTCCCCTCTGACTATCGCCCCAGCCCTTCTAATATCAGCGGCCTCTGCTCAGTCTTCTAACCCTGAAACCCCACGCCAGCTGCCTGTGGGACCTGCAGGGCCCCTATTTGGGGTGTGCTAGCACACTCCATTTCCTGAGAGAAGCTGGGGCTCAGTTAACAAATCAGGATTAAACCTGGTGGCAAAAAAAAAAAAAAAATGAAGCCCAAGTATGCTTCTCCAGACAATGTCCAGGTCACTGGAAGCTGCAGTTCTTCCTCCAACAGGCCACGTTCAGGGGCAGCGGTGCTGCGGACACACAGTGCCCGGAACTCGGCCCCATCTGCTGCATCATCGTACCCCACACAGCTGTGGGAGGAGAGGCGCTCTCCTGCCACAAGGGTTACATGTTCCCTGTATTTATTTACTGATTTTAAATTTTTATTGAATTACCATGAGTTATAAATGGTAATTTGTAACCATTAATTATAAAGTATAATGAGAATTATGCACTGTGAAGGGACAGGTGTTGGAACATTGCATGACTGAAACACACCCAACAGTCATGCAGTGTTCCGACACCTGTCCCTTCACCAGTGTATATTTCCCACCACCGAGGTCCCCAGTTTCTCTCCTGCCCCGTCCCCCGCCTCGCCCCTGCCTGCCTCTATGGTAGACACCTCTCTCTCTCTCTCTCTCTCTCTCTCTCTCTCTCTCTCTCTCATCACTCTCTGTCTCTGTCTCTCTGTCTCCAACTCTCTCTGTCTCTCTATCTCTCTTCCCCGCCCCTTGGGCATTATGGTTGCAATCCAGGAACTGAGCAGTTCTCTTGTATGTCCCTTTACCGACTTTCAGCTGGACAAGCACTCAGTTCTTGTCCAGAGTGATCATTCCAACCATACACTTCCCCTTTAAAGACATTTCCAGAAGCTTTTGTGGGCCTCTGCTACTACATCTCACGGGGCAGAACTGAGTCATGTGGCCATGCCCAGCAGAAAGGGAAGCTGGGAAATGTAGTATTTATTTAAGTGGCACTATAACCGGATAGCACCTGGGCATTGAGTGACAATGAAGGCAGTCACGTGGGACTGGTGGGCCTGGGAACATAGGCTGCCTGCAGACTAAGACCGCAGATATCACTCTTGTCGCCATCATTTACTGATGCATGACTTTAGATGGCTCATCCGTTCACTGATATACAGAGTAGAATACCATAGAGCCAAGATGCATTGACTACCTACCCTATTTCCTGCGCTAGGAGCCGTGGGTGCCGTAGAAACATCTCGGGCCTGGGGAATTTGCTTTTAGCCGAGGGGAATACAGGAGCTAATAAGTGAAGCAGACAGGTGTGGAGCATGGCTAGAGGCACTGGGGCAGATAAGACCAGACCTTGCAAGGCAGCCCAAAGGGAGGCTCCGCAGAAGGGAGTATCGGGGTGAAATTGGCAAGAACAGGGGGTCAGTACCAGGTGTCCGGCCTTGAGCCTCATTCGACTCCTAGTCACGGGCCCAAGACACAGAAACTGTCATGTATGCTTTGGAGGTCATCCTAACCACAGCATCTAGCCTTGATTGGGATTGAACCGGGGCAAAGCAGAGCAGGAAAGGTCATAGGCCACGAGTGCTGAACTTTGTGCGATTGGACCTTCCTGCATGCCGAGACCTTCTATAAAATTTGTGTGTATTTGGCAATGAGGTGAAGAGCTATGGCTGCTCCCAGAGGCTGTTTTCCCCGCTCTCTGTGTCATCCTTCATCCCGTGTCTGCCTGGACCCAGTGCGCAATGGTGTTGGGCACGTTGGGGAAAACTGTCCCCCAACGACAGGACAGTAGATATGGCCGGGGTCAAGAAAGCAGGGACAGTGTGAAGAGGAACTGAGCAGAGGAACTGGTACTGAGCAGAGAAGCACTCTGGGGAAGGTCCCCGCCTGGCACAGTTAGGGTCACAGTCTGGGGGGTCACAGTCGGGGTCCTCGGGGAGGGTGGGGACCGATGAGAAGAGGCGCAGTGGGAGGGACGCAACACGATGACAGGGGTCACCCGGGCTGCTGACCTGAGCATCAGAGAGGGTGTGACTGGCCAAGGACCACCCTGAGCTGCTGCTCTACTGCCCTCTCAGGCTACACGGAGACCCCCTTAGATCTGCTCCACCTGGGAATAAACCCGCCCCCTGGGGAGCCTTGGCTGGGTGAGGCAGGAAAGAGAACACCAGGCCCTAACCTGGATCCCTATTGCTGGTGCGACTCCTGGAGCAGATGTAGAGGGAAGGTGGAGGTGGAGGGAGCTGCCGTGAGCTCCCCCACAACTGGGGGTGAGGCCCTGGCAGCCCCACATGAAAGTCCTCGGGCTGCACCCCAGTCCCGCTGAGCTCGAAGCCCTGCCCCTCGAAGCTCAGGGCCGGTGTCTCAACCAAGGACGGGTTCTGGCTCTTCGGAGAAGAAACGGAGAGAGGAAGGGAGGCTGCCCTCACACAGAGCCGGGCTCGTGGCTCTGTCCAGAAGGAGAATCCCAAGCTACAGAATGTTGGTGGGAGGGGAAAGATCTGTGGAAACACCCCGAGAAGAGAGTGACAGCTGGGCTTGGGGACAAGGGGTTTTGAGGAGAGAGACAAGAGACAAGGAGACATAGGCATGAGGTTGTGAGGATAAGTAACCTACATCTGTGCGAGCTGGAAGAAGTCCCTGGGTGTGCTCATCTGTGGCTGGCCTCCTCACCATGTCATCGTGACGCCAGGGGCACAGAATTTGGGCTTAAGGAAGAGCAAAGTGAAGTGGGGGTCAAGGTTCTGGTCTCTGCACACATCCCGGGAATTGTCTGGAAGGGGTTTCCTTCACCAGGAAGTTGGTGACTCCAGGCTGTGGAGCTCAGGGTCCCACTGTCTTTTTCCCTCCGTCCACAGGAGGCCACATCTTTGTCCTCCACACCCCTCCCCAGCCTCAAAGGGAGAGCGTCGTCAGGAGGCTGCTGGGGGACCCTCCGTGAGCTGGTGGGGGTTGGGGAGCAGGGCAGTGGAGGGGGAAAGCCCCCAAGAATCTGGAGGGGCAGCTGGAAGGGCCTATAAACTGTTAGCTGGTAGAAATGAGGAAAAGGGACAGCAAGGGTCACTCTAAGCCTGGCCACTAGTGCAGAGGGCCCCAAACTTATTTATCCCAAACTGGCTGGAGTGATAGCACAGTGGGGAGGGCGTTTGCTTTGCATGAGGCTGGCCCGGGCCGACCCCAGTTCGATTCCTCTGCCCCTCTCAGAGAGCCCGGCAAGCTCCCCATGATGTATTCAATTTGCCAAAAACAGTAACAAGAAGTCTCACAATACAGACGTTACTGGTGCCCACTCAAGCAAACCGATGAACAATGGGAGGACAGTGCTACAGTGCTATCTATCCTACTGCCCATTTTAGAAAACAAAAGATTTCCCCCAGCGCCCCCTGGAAATCTACCTTCTCTAAGAGGACAAACAGGAAATGTTCCCATATGACACCCAGGGTGACTACAGACCCCCCAGCCCCCACCGGGTCAGCCCAGCACCAGCCACAAGAGGTGTGCCACCCACTGGGGGAATTACTGGGACCCGAGAGAGAGTGCGGTGGGGAAGGTGCTTGCCTGGCATGCAGCCAACCCTGTTGGCAGCCCTGCCACCGCATACGGTCCCCAGAGCCGGGAGAGATCCCCAAATAAGCCCTAGGCACTGCTGGTCATGCCCCCAAAGACAAGAGACTAGAGGGTTGGGTTGCACCTTTGCTAAAAAGGACACGGGCTGAGCACAGCGGGTGGCGTCTGGGCTTAAACAGGCTGAGTGGACTGGACCGGGCAGGAAGGCAGGTGCTACTAGGCACAGAGTTTGGGAGAAGCCGGGCTGGGGGTGTGCTTGGGATTTGACAGATGATGTTTAAAGGCAGGAGTGAGACAAAGGAAGCAAAGTGTGTTCATTTCCCGTCCGAATGCCTCAGGTTGGGCATCTGTGTTATGAGAACCAAAATATAGGGAAATATAAAACACCCAGACTGTGGTGTGTTGCCATCGTTTTTCTTACCTGGTTTATTACACACCAGCTGGCTGGCGAGCAGCTCGGGAACTGTTGGGTGCTCCGGGCGGCTGCCAAGAATGCACACACGATCGTCTCAGCCCGCCTGGAGGGCCCTTCGCAGCCTCGTCTCCAAATTAAGCTCCGACCCTTTCTCCTGGACTTTCTCACCCTGGGTCAGGCTCCTCTGCCCCCCTTCCCTGTCCCACCGGGACCCTCTCATACCTCCTCCTCCAAGAAGTCTTCCTCACTCACACCCCCACCCCTCCCCCCCAGACATGAGTGCACACATCTGGAAATCCCCGGAGTTCATCTGTTCCTCTCAGCCTCTCGGAAGCCCAGACCCCCCTCCTGGGAGCTCCTGGTGGGCAGGACCAGCCTGGTGCCTGTCTCTCCCGAACCCTGACTCCCGTCTGCCTGCAGGGGGCAGCAGAGAGCAGGCAGGGCTCACTTGGGGGAACAGCTCCTGTCTGGGGGGTCCGATGGGGCTGCAGAGACACTGGGGAGAGAGGAGCTGCACCCCAGGCTGCTTTCTGCCAAGGCCTGGCAGTGGAATTCGGGAGTATTGGCCAGGCCTGCCGTCAACCCGGGAAAACCAGTGCCCGTATTCCCCATAGCACGCAGGGAGAAGCCCCTGCCCGGCAGTCCTAGAATGAAGACGTTCTTAGGCTCAGAAGAGGACGCCAGGTCTGGCCGGTGGCGGGGTTCTCAAGGTTCTCGTGGGAGCAGAGGCCGAGGTTTGTCCTCTGAACGAGGGACTCTGAGAGGGACTGGCTCTCCAGCGCTCTGTGTGAGCACGCCAACGCGTGTCCCTTCACACGGCTTCCCCGCCACCTGCCCTGCCCCTCAGCACCCGGCTCTAGGCTTGGGGCGCAGGGGGTCCCACTGGACACCCCCTCCCCCGAAGCAGCCCGCCCTACGCTGACCAGGAGGACGGATCTGGCTGAGGCAAAGGTCCTTGCTCCCAGCTCTGCGTCTCATTGCAGATCGGGCTGGTTTGTTTTTAGGTCCCACCGTGGTCCTCAGGCACTGCTCACAGCTGGGTGCTCAGAACTTGCCGCCCCCCCAGCCCCCCTCCCCCCCATCCACAGCCCCGCTGAGCCCACTCTCCCCCGCCCGCTGCAGATTTCAATGAGAACGGCTTCATCGACGAGGAGGACCTGCGAAGCATCGTCTTCCGGCTGCTCAACACCGATGACGTGTCGGAGGACCTGCTGACCGGCCTCACGAGCCACGTGTGTGCGCGCACATGTGTGTGCGTGCATGCATACATGTGTGCATGCATGTGGCTATGTGCTCATCTAGGTGCATGTACATGTGTGCATGCCTATGTCTGTGCCCATCTGTCTGTGCATGTGTGTGTCCGTGAACGTCTGTGTGTGCCTGTGTGTGCATTGGCCCCAACATGTGTCTGTGCACATCTGTGTGTGCGTGTACACCTGTGTGCATGACTGTGTGCCTTGCACACTCACATGTCTTCTGCACCTGTCTGCATGCTTGTGTGCTCATGTGTGTGTGCATGTGTAAATTCATGTGTATTTGCGTGCTCCTCTGTGTGCGCTGTATGTCATGCATGTGCCTGTGTGCGCTATGTGCACATGTGTGCCTGCATGGCGCTCAGGGCTGCGGGGGGGCTGGAAGAGACCCCCCAAGTTTTTCCCAGCATCACTTCCCTTCTGGACACTCTAGACCCACACGCCCAAGCAAGCCACCTGTCTGTCCCTCCCTGCAGACTAGGCCCCGGCCACTCACACCAGAGGACATCAGAGTCCCCTTAGGTCCGGGTGCCTCTGTGCCCCCACTAAGACAGCGGAAGGGGGGCTACCCCAGGGGGCGGGGCGCTCTTTGTGCTCAGACCTGGAGAGTCTTCCAGGGTTTGGGCCTTGATGGAGCCAAAGCAAAGATAGAGCTGGAGACAGGCAGTGTCCCCGCCCACACGCTGCAAGGGACACTGCGGCCCAGGGCCTGGAACGGGTGGGCATCAGCCGGTCACCCACACCCATTCTCAGGGCCCAGATTCCCCGACACCCCCCCCGTGGGGCTCCTCCCAGCTCCCTCCAGCCCTGCCCTCACTCTCTGCTCCCCCTGGGGTTACCACGCCCCCATGCAGCCCCCCTCACCTGCCCCCAGGTCCTGAGGGAGTCGGATCTGGACGATGACCACATGCTGTCCTTCTCGGAGTTCGAGCACGCCATGGCCAAGTCTCCCGACTTCATGAGGTGAGCTGTGGGGAGGGGAGGGGAGGACAGGGGAGGGGAGGAGGCGGGCAAGCTCTCCAGTCTCCCTCAGTCAGGAGTCTCCTCTTTCCCCAAGGGGCCACAAGCTTCGTTTAGAGTCAGCCAAGCTGGAACTTCTGGGAAGCGGGGGTCAAGGGGGCAGGTGGGCCGCAGCATGGGGCTGTGGGGGTCCCCCTCTTCCGCCTCCGAGGAGTTGGGGGATGTGCATGCTCTAAAGGCCTTGGGGGTTTCCAACCTCTGTTCCGGGCACAAATGGGCCTTCAGGGGCCCACCCAGTCACCCACAAGGGATGGAAGGAAGGACAAACAGATGGACAGATGGGTTCCGGATCCCGGCCCTTTCCCAGGGCGCACCCTGCACCCCGTTCGCCTGAGCCTGGGGGTGCTGGGATCCCGAAGGCCATAGCTCAGGACGGGCAAACACAGCCGAGGAGAGACTGCCCCTCCTGCCTCTGTCCCTCCCCAACCCTCTCTCTTGTCTCCCTTCCCCCCTCCCCCTCCCCATGCCATCTCTGCCACCCTAGCTCCTCCGCACCCACTTCCTGGCAGGAACCTGGGCTCCCACCACCCCCCCCCGTGGCCCCAGGTCTCTCCCTGCTTGGGCTCGCACCCCCCACCCTCCCCGGCCCCTGGCAGGAGAGAAATCCCCTTCCAATGACACCCGAGGGCGTGCTCTGGGGACCCCAGCCCCAGGGACCCTCCTCTTCCGGACAGCCTGACACACAGTTGAAGCTGGACCTGATTCCTCCTTGGGGTCCCCCCAACCAGCCTTCTTCCCTCAGGCCCAGATACCTTGTGGCTTCCTCCTGAAGCTAGCGGAGGGCAGTGGTTTGGCAGACGGGCGCACCCCCAGAGGGCCGGGTACTGCCAAGGGTGCGAGCACAGCCAGGAGCCGAAAGGGAGGCTCTAGGGTGGTTCCCCCAATTCTCTTCCAGCTCCTTTCGGATCCACTTCTGGGGATGCTGACGGGGTCCCAGCAGGCCGCTGGGGGCCGAAATTTGTAGCTCACGCCCTCAGCTCCTGGGGCCGCTTCCCTGCCCCCTGCCCCTCCCCCACCTCCCCGTGTTACCATAATAAAACTAAAAGAAATAAGTTCTGCCTGATGCAAGCGAGCGGAGGCCAGTGCTCCGGGGATGGGGCGTCCAGCCGGTCCAGGCCAGGGCTGAGGTCCACCGGAACTCCCGTGGAGGGCCGTCCTCCCCTCCCAGCCTGTCTTCCAGGAAGTCCCGGCCCCGACACAAAGCGTGGGGTTCTTAGGGCCCTGTGTTCACCGACGGAGGGCACGTCTCTACACCCCCTCAGTGAACCGCCTGACAGCAGCTAGGCTGCGCTCGCGGTGCTACTCAGCCCGCAATGGATTTGGCCTCCACTGGACCAACTTGGGGTGCAGCTTAGACAGAGATTCTGGAAGCCAGGGGAACCTTCTGGGGTACTCTGAGAGGAGGTGCACCCCTGGCTTATCTCACTGACTCTGGCTTAGGGGTGTAGGGTCGTTCACCCACCTGGACTTGACTCCCAAGGGGGTTCCTTACCTCAAGCCCTGGCTGGCCCATTCAGGGACAAGGAGTGATGAATGATGGAGACCCTATCCAGACGGTTCTGGAAGGCTGGAGAACTCCTAGGGATGGGTCCACGCCTGCCCTGAGGTGCCCAGCCCAGACCCTCCCTGTGAGGGGTCACCCACTTGTAGTACCCAACCCCCCAAGGTGGGGGGCCAGGGCAGACACCCCAACCCTGGAGGCTCCTGACAGTTTCTCCCTCCAGTGTGGCCCCGTCCTGGTCCCCGCCCCGATCCTGGGCCGAGGCCAAGTTAACCCACCTACACCACCTTCAGGTGGCTGTTCCCCCACGGCCTCCTCCCTCGGGTACCCAGGCTCTGTGGGGACCCCACGTCTGGGCCATTCCAACCCCTCTGGGACCCAGCAGGACTCAGGAGCCAGCAGCCACGGGTGGGCCCGGCCCAGCCAGCGTCTCCCAGACCCCTGTGGTCTCAGTGCTGGGGGCACAGCCCTCACTGCCTGGCTCACGGGGCTTCTTCCCTGGTGCCTATGGAAGCAGGAGCCCCCACTTCTCAGTCCCAGGCCAGAACCCCAGAGGGGGTGACCCCAGGCCCTTCACCCCACGCCGTGGGAGCATAGCGCCCATGTCAGAGAGGAGAACCGGAAGGTCTGGGCTAGATTTTATTCCCCACAGTCAAGGGGCTCGTGACCGTCATGCCCGGAACTCAAAGTACAGGTTTCTTCTCCTTCGCTCCTGCGGGGACACCCTCTTCCCTGATGGGAACGTCTGGTAGGTGTGCAGGTTCTCAGGGGACACTCTTAGAAGGTGCCACTTCTCCTTCGCGGTCAGGGGAGGCCTGTGGGCGAGGACAGAGCTGGCGTGAGGCTGTTTCCTGGAGGGATGGGCCACGCCATTCCCACGGCCGCCCAGAGCCAGAGACCAGAATGGCCCGTGTCTGGGCCACAGTCCCCGGGAAGAGGCCGCGCAGGCTTGAGACCCAGTGAGCACATCCTAGCTCAGCCCCCTGGGAGGGTATGTATGTATGTGTGTATGTATGTATGTATGTGTGTGTGTGGGGGGGGGTCCAGCCCTGGCGGCGTTGGAAACCCTGAGGAGTCAGGCACGGACTTAGCCTAGTGCTGGGCAAGCAGTGAGCACCCGACAGAGGTGAGGAGAAACGCGGAGGGAGAAGGGGCTCGGGTCATTGATCACAGTGACGACCATGATGGTGAGGTTGGTGTGACAGTGATGGGACTGGCCAGCGGAACGGCGGTGACAGGGGGGCGGTGTCAATGCCAATAGGGGTGGGGTCAGGGCTGCTGCTGCTGAGAGATGGTGACTGTGATGGTGACCGGGATGGGTGATGACGGCTGATGACAGGAATGGTGACGGGGATCACGGTGGTGATTATGATGGGAGGGTGGTGACCGGGGATGAGGATTATGGGCATGGTGGTGGCTGTGATGATGGTGATGGAGATGGTGGTCATGATGGGGTTGGTGCTCCCTGTAGTGATGATGGGAGGATGGAGAGTGTGGGAACGGGGAGGAGGGTGAGCGGGGATGTGAGGGTGGGGATGAGAGTTAGCGGGGATGGTGGGGGTGGGAATGAGGGCGAGCAGGGATGGTGGGGGGGGGGAGGAGGGGGAGCGGGGAGGGGGGGGGGGGGGTGAGGGGGGGGGGGGAGGGATACTGGGATCATTG
>JAOXYA010000008.1:39593112-39606695 GCA_028565675.1 Sorex palustris | reverse complement strand
CCCTGAGCACCGCCGGGGTAATTCCTGAGCGCAGAGCCAGGAGTAACCCCTGTGCATTGCTGGGTGTGACCCAAAAAGCTAAAAAATAAAAAAAACCCCACCTTGCTTCACCAAAAAGAGAAAGAAAAAGAAAAAAATGGGGGGGCGGGGGAGGAGAACAGTGGGAGGGTGGACATTTCAGTTGTAGAAAAACATAAGGAGAATTTGTCTTGGGTTTTGGTTTGGGGGCCACATCTGGCAGTGCTCAAGGGCTGCTCCTGTCTCTGTGCTCAGAAGTCACTCCCATCGGTTATTGGGGGACCATATGGTGCCCAGTATGGAATCCAAAACTCCTGCATGCAAAGCATGTGCTCAGCCCTTTGAGCTATCGCCCTGCCCCCATAAGGATTATTTTTTAAATTTTGATTTAAAAGGTTCTATGGAGGTTGCATTTCTAGAAACTGCTGTGCAAAGAATATTCTGGAAGGATATTCTGGTGTCTGTTTACTCTCTTCAAAGTAAACTTCGGAGCCAAATTAATTAGTTCTATTTTCTCTTTAGCTCCCTGAAGAAGTGGTGATTATTAAACTTCCTCACGGCTCCGCATTCTGAGTTCCATTCCTTTTGATACTTGAAATTCCAAATAGAAATTCTCCAGTTCCTAGTTCAAGTGTTGCCTCAATTAGGGAAATGTTTCCTTTCCCACTGCAGATGCTTTCCTGGCAATGCTTTTGTTAGTTTCGAAGTTTCCATTTTTCTTAGTTTCCTTCATTTTAATGTGTAGATGTTTCTCCTCCTTCAGAATATTTATGAGCCTTCTATGGGTGCAGTGGAAGAAATCATAGTGGTTATTCTTCTTTATGAAAAAAGGAAAATGATTCTCTTGAGCAAATCATATTTAGAAGTGGCAGCAAGGCATGGCAATTAGAATATCACATCTTGGAGACGAGAAGCATAAGGAGCAGCCCACGTACTTTTGTTAAGAGAACGAAAATCCGAGTGAAATGCTAATATTAGTATAGGATGGGCAAGTTCCATCAAGAGCCAGAAATATCACTCAGTGACTGAATCCTACGCTTCGCGTGCAGGAGACCGGGGTCCCATCCTGGAACGGTTTGAGTAGCACTATGCACCAAAGAGGGGGGTTTCCTGAGCATTGCTGAATGTGGCCCCAAAACAAACCCCCGAAAAATGTAAATTCAAGGGACCAGAGATGTAGCTCAGTGGCAGAGCACTTGTTTTATACATATAAGACCCTAGATTCAGTTCTGGGCACTACACACACAGAGTTCAAGTAGTCTACCAAAAAAAAATCATAAATATTACACAGGAAATCATAAGTATTACACAGGAGGACTGGAAAAATAGTACAGTAGGTAGACTTGCCTTGCATGTGGCCTATGGGTTCTATTCCCAGCACCCCATATGATTCTCCCAGGGCGTGAGCCCTGAGCACAGGGCCCTGAGCACCACAGGGCATGGCCCAAAGCATCACATATTTATTAATATGAAGTGAGCCATTTATTAAAAGACATATATACATTGATTGAAATATTTGTCTATGTTGTGAGATTTCCGTATTGATGCCTAAGAGGTGGAGACATCTGTGTGTATTTGCGTATATCTGCAAATACTTGTAGACTGAGTGACCAACTGTCAGGGGCTCCCCAGTCTAGGGGCGCGATGCCAGAGCAGGTGCCCCTGGAGAGGTCTAGAGTCCACACGGAGCCCCAGGGGTGGCTCAGGTGGGTCCACTGGGAGGGAAGGATCAAACATGGAAGGGGGAGCAGCAGGGGTATGGTGAGGGGCCAGACTCCATGCACAGGTTCGGGGACCTGCTAGTTAAAGCGAGGCCGATTAGGGGACATTGAGGAGAGGCGGGAGGACTCAGGATGTGGAAGCAGCCTGCAGTGCTCCCGGGGGCAGAGCTGAGGACAGGGCTCAGTGGCCGGGCAGGGGAGGGAGACAGGGAGCAGAAGCTTGAGAAACAGCCGTGCTGTGGCCGAGCAGAATGTAGGGGAATGTGGCTCACCCGGGTTCCAAGCATGTGGCTCACCCGGGTTCCAAGCCCTGGTACCAAACACAGTCCCAAGAAAGGGTCTGCTGGGAATGACCCCGAGCACAAAACTGGAAGGGTCCCCAGGTCACCAGGCACGCCTAACATACCCCCCCCCACACACAAAATGATATTAAAATTGATCGATAAAAATACCTATTGTGGGGCTGGAGCAATAGCACAGCAAGGAGGGTGTTTGCCTTGTATGTGGCCGACCCAGGTTCGATTCTCAGCATCCGCTATGGTCCCCCAAGCATTCCCAGGAGGAATTCCTTAGTGCAGAGCCAGGAGAAACCCCTGTGCATCGCAGGGTGTGAACAAAAAGGACAAGAAAAAATACCCATTGCTGGGCCTCCCAGGCTCCTTCCCTACGTGTGGAATATTCTAGATAATCAAGGTTTTTTAACACTCAACACCCCACTCGTGAACTGCAGTGCGTGCTGGCTTTGAGGTCACCCTGCCCAGGATCCCTCATCCCCATTCCTCAGCACCCCGGGGCTTCAAGGAAAAGCGCCCCTGTATAGGGGCTGCACTCAGATGGAAGCTAAGTCTGGAAAGCCCGCGGGAACGACCCCCAAACTCATCCCACCGGCCTGCAGGTCAGCATCACCGTGATCGAAGCCCGGCAGCTGGTGGGCTTGAACATGGACCCCGTGGTGTGTGTGGAGGTGGGCGAAGACAAGAAATATACATCCATGAAGGAGTCCACCAACTGCCCCTACTACAACGAGGTGAGGGCGTTGGGGCTTGGTGGGGCCTCCCCGAGGGTGTCCTGAGACACCTGTGTCTCCATGTGTGTGTGTCCCATGACAGCATGTATGTCCCATGACTCGGCATGTGTACCCTGTGACTCGGCATGTGTGTCCCATGTTTCCATATGTGTATCTCTGTCCCTCTGACCAAGGACACCCACTAGCAAAGGGTAGACAGTCCCTTGTGGTTTAGAGATGGGTGCCCATGGTTCATGGCTCCTCAGTGCAGTAAATCCCCGAATGCAGCCCCTGGGGTCCCCTTGCCCAGCTGGGCCCACACACTCTTGTTTCACTCACGGCTTCCTCCTTCCCAAGGGAACTGAGTTGTTCTCCTTGCTCTGGCTTGGCGACTTCCTACTCACCCAACGGGCTGGGCACAAATGCCCTCCCCACAGTCATTTCCCTTGCACCCAGAGCCAGAGGTCAGCACGTTGCCTCTCAGTGCACCGATGTCCCAAATTGCAGTGTCCTCATGTGTCTGCTTGTTTGACAAGAGGCCCTAGCTCAGAGCCTAGGATCGATGTGCAGCCATGGGACCCCCTTTGCTGAAGGTATCCTAGTTAAGCCAAGACATAGACAGTCACAGATGTCTGCTGCACCCCCTGCAGATGCTGGGCCAGAGGATGCAGAGGTCACAGTTCATGTCCTTCGAGGCCACCTTCCAGTTCCAGAGCCCATTTCTCATCTACTCACAGGCACATCTCTCCATCTCTCCTTGCACCTACCTTAGATGTGTTCCTGTTCCTATTTCTGCTCATTTTCACAGTCCCGAGAGCTGTTTGCTCCGTGTCAGAGTCATCTAAAATAGGAATTCTCGGTGACTGTGCCCAGTCAGCTCCCTCTCTGGCCGGAGATTCTGGGTTCCTGGTATGGTGCTAAGCAGTGTCCTGGCACTGCCCACTGGCTTCATGGAGCTCTGCCCACTCAGCTGGAGGACGCAAGAGGCTTCCCTACATTGCCATCAGAGTTTTGATGTCCCTTGCGTGTTCAAATTGTTCCCACTGAGTACCATCATTCTAAACTTTCTTTGATTCTCCCAACCCCAGGATAGCTAGAACTTTTTTTCTCTTCCTTTGTCTTGTTCCTCATTCCTGAAACCTACCCTCTGGAGCAGAAGTTTATAATTTTATTCTATTCTTGGAGTGAGCAGGAACCTCTTTGGTTCCATAATACAGAGGGGGTTAAGCAATGCACTTGTTTTGGTAGAAGTCTGAGTGATTGGAATTGATATAAGGTCTGAGGGAAACAAGGATTATGGCCACAGGCAACTCTAGTTCTAGCCTAGCAGACTGGCTGTCCTGGGGCTGACAGAGCCCGGAGTGCCCTCCTACTGGTTCTAGACTTGATGGGGGATTCAAGGACATTGTCCTTCCAGAATGACTTGACATGCTCAGAGCAGGATGTCACTGTGGGCACATCTGTCCCCAGCCTTAGGCACCTCTCTCCTGCCTGAAATCATCACTCCTTTTTGCCTTGGAACTTTCTCTTTCTTTATCCAAAGAATCTGGCTTTATACCTTCCACTCCACACCACCAATTCTATCTTTGCTTATCTTCTGCCTCTTTAAAACCTCTGTAAGGTTTTCTGCTCTAGCATATTTTTTCTAAGTTCAACCATGAGAAACCATGTCTATCCAAGGATAAGGAACGAAAGTCTAGACTATCTAGATGTATCCATTAGTCTATTCATCTCTCACTTATCCATCCATCCATGCCCCTTCCATTCACCCAACCATGTATCCCTCCATCATCAGTCATTCATCCATGAACCTAACCATCCTTGCAATGGCCATCACTCTTTCATTTATCCAATCACCCCTCCATTTATCCAACCACCCACCCATTAATTCACCCATCATTGATCCATCCATCCATCCATTCATCCATCCATGCATCCATCCATCACCCATCCATCATGCATGCACCTATCCACCATTCACTCATCTATCCTGCCATCTCACTCTATCATCTAACGATCTATCAGTGTTTTCTCATACTCATCCATCCACCCACCTATACATTCTATCTAAATAGTTCTCCTCTAGTTATTTTCTTTCCATCTCTTCACCTATCCACTTGTCCTCAATCCCACAGACTGCTCAGCATGTACCTCTCTCCTCCCACTCATCATCTGGCTGCATGACCTGTCCCCTTTCTGCAGCCAATCATGCCTCCATCTCTGCGGTCATTTCTGCCCACAGCCTCTCTGCTGCTGTCCTCTGGTGGCCGAGGTCACCAAAGCAGAACAGCCCCCACCCCATTCCCAGACTGCAGCCAGGTTGGGGGCCAGGACACAGGCTGTGTGTGTGGGTCCAGCCAAAGGTCAGTTCTTGCCCACAGCTTCCCGTAGCCCAGTGCTCATTCACTGGCATTCTTTGCCTTTGTTTGGCATTTGGGGGCATGTCAGGGGCTCTGTGGTTGAGCACAATGAGACCAAGGACGCTGCTCCAACTGCCCCGGGACCCAGGGCACAGGGGAGATGAGTGGGATGCACACAGACCCCGTGAGGCTGTCAGCCACTCCAGGGGTGACGTCAGTCTGGGTCCTTTTCCCTCCAGTACTTTGTCTTCGACTTCCACGTGTCTCCCGATGTCATGTTCGACAAGATCATCAAGATCTCGGTGAGTGGGAGCAGCCCCCAGACTGGGGAAGGGCACCCCTCTGACTGGCCAACCACCACAAAGCCACCACACCTGGAGGCGAAGCCAGGCCAAGAGCGCAGGATGGACTGGGCCCCCCACCCTGGAACAGGCAACCCCACACAATGTACAACCCGCCCACCTGTACTTGGTGGCAACCACCCCTAACCCACCAAACACCCATCCCCATGCTTCACCTCGAAGCTCAGGTGTGCAGGGAGCCCGAGCTGGTGCCACTGGGCGCCCACACCCCATCCTGCTGACTGGGGTTTCTGGCCTCAAGGTGATTCACTCCAAGAACCTGCTGCGCAGTGGCACCCTGGTGGGCTCCTTCAAGATGGACGTGGGGACTGTGTACTCCCAGCCTGGTGAGTGGCCACATGGCCCTCAGCACGGAGGCCATGGCTCGGGGGCTTGGTGCCCCCTTCCTGCCCACCCTGACCTGGATTGGGTAGGCTGTGTCTGCATTCAGCAGTGGGATGTGCCGCGTGACGGGATGCCTGCCATGCTGGACCCCTGAGCCTCTCAGGGCGGGAGGTATGGCAGGGGTCAGGAGTCAGGCTGTGTCTGCCCTCAGTGCAGCGATAGCCCCCCAGAATACCCCGTTATTGAGTAAAGGCTGACCAGCAGTTCCGGGGTTACCTAGGACCAACCAAGTGTGGGAAGGATGGGGCCTATTGAGTCTCCCCACCTACTTCCAGCCTTCAGGATGGGACAATTCTTGCCATGGGACACTGATGGGGCTGCAGGGGAGAGGGTTGCGAGGGGACGGGGGTGCTGCGGAGGTCAGGAAGGCTGTTGGGGGCTATGGAGATATCCAGGGGCTGCAGGCAGGAACCAGGGAGGTGGCCTTGGCCTCCGAGTCTCAGCACACCCCTGGGTGTGGGGTCTTGAGCCCTGGGGACATCCATGTGGGGCCCTGACGCCTGGGCTCCGGCTCATCTGAGGTGGTGGGGCTCTGAGGTGGGTTCTGAGCGCCCCTCACCCTGCAGAGCACCAGTTCCACCACAAGTGGGCCATCCTCTCGGACCCCGATGACATCTCGGCCGGGCTCAAGGGTTACGTGAAATGCGACGTGGCCGTGGTGGGCAAGGGGGACAACATCAAGACACCCCACAAGGCCAACGAGACGGACGAGGATGACATTGAAGGGTGAGCCTCCCTGTTCCCTCCTCCCCGCCTCTGGTCCTGGGGAGCCCAGAGCACCCACCTCCATCAACCAGCGCCCCCGTTGCCGACCCCCGCTCTGGGAGAGAAAGCATGGGCAGGCAGGGGGGTCCTGGGGAACAGTCGAAAAAATGTCCTTTGATCCCCAAGTTCTGGGAGGTGCTGGAGATGAGTGGGCACCAGGCCTGGGAGTCTGAGTCAGGCTCCAAGGATCTGAGTCAGGCTCCAAGGACCAAAATCCAGCTTCCAGCCCTTCCAGACAGCGGTGGGAACTGCTAAGGACAGTAACCTTGTCTGGGGACACACGGGAATGAGTGTCACAGCACCCAGTGCTCAGGGAGGTCAAGGGGGCCCTGTGTCAGGGACATGCCAGAAACCACCAAGATGGACCCTATCCTGCCACTCAGAAAACCCGTGGACTGCACAGAACACAGCCCCTTCGTGCCTTATCACTGTCCTGTGGCGGGAATTGTCCCTTCTTAAAACCCAGAGCTGGCAGGGAGGTTCCGTGGGCCCCACCCCATCAGAGACCAGGCCCCAGGGATCTCAACTGCCCTGGACATGGTGTCCTGGGAGGTTCTGGCTGGCACAGTCCCTGCCGAATGTGCCCACAGGAACCTGCTGCTCCCCGAGGGGGTGCCCCCCGAGCGCCAATGGGCCCGGTTCTACGTGAAAATTTACCGGGCGGAGGGCCTGCCCCGCATGAACACCAGCCTCATGGCCAACGTGAAGAAGGCCTTCATTGGCGAGAACAGGGACCTGGTTGACCCCTACGTGCAAGTCTTCTTTGCTGGCCAGAAGGTTTGGGGGTGCAGCCCGACACAGGAGGCTGGTGGGGTTTGGGGGCGACGGGTACTAGAGGCACAGGGCATGGCCATGAAGGTCTGTGGGTAAACAGAAGAGGAGGGTTCTGGTACCTGCCCTGCAGTCGTGGAGAGAGGGGGACATGGGAGCAGTGCTGACCGAGAGGGCCAGGGATGGTGTGTGGGAGCCTAAACAGGCCTTCCGGTCTGTTGGCCCTAGGCTCAGGAGCTGGGTGTGAAGCATGAAGGAAGGAAAGTCTAAAATCCTGGGGAGCAGAGAGGAAGAGAGAAATTCACGTGCGCATGTGCATGCACACAAACATGCACACACACACACATGCACACACATGTGCGCACACAGACATGCATACTTATGCACATAGAACATAGACCCATATACAGGCAGCACAAGGACCAGTATATAGGCACATCATTTACAGGTACAGACAGCACACAGAAACTTTTCCACATGTATGCAATACACTTTGCACACATATCTATATACCTTCCATGTGCATATGTATACACACATGCACACACACACACACACACACAGAGCACACACATCAACTTGCACCACCCTGGTTATCTGCACACGTGCAAGGAACGAGCCCCAGGGCTTCCCATGCACCTTCACACACATGCACAGGCTCAGGTGCCCACTGCCCCTGCAGCCCACGTAACACACAGAGTCTAGCACACCCGCAGACCCCCGCCCCGTTCCCCACCAGGGCAAGACGTCCGTGCAGAAGAGCAGCTATGAGCCACTGTGGAACGAGCAGGTGGTCTTCACAGACCTCTTCCCCCCACTCTGCAAACGCATGAGGGTCCAGATCCGCGACTCGGATAAGGTCAACGACGTGGCCATCGGCACCCACTTCATTGACCTGCGCAAGATTTCCAATGATGGGGACAAAGGTCAGCATTGGGAGGGAGGTTGGAGGGGGGAGGAGGAAGTAAGACACACCCCCCCCCCAACCATTCCCACTACCACCTGCCACATCTCAGCCTAAAAGGAGTGATCAGGAGCCTTCACTGCAGGGCATGGGGCCGGGGGGTAGGGGGGGTCTGTATAGTGGGGGTTCACACTCTGGGCCCTCCTGAGTCAGGCTGCTGAACATAAACCCCGAATCCGACGAGAGCTGCGTGACCTTTGGCCGGTTTTCCCACTTGTAAAGTGAAATCGATGATGATTCTATGTGTGTGCACATATGTACACACTACACGGGGGCCCCTCTCTGCCAATAATCTGCCCTGAGTCTTGGGTGAATGAGCCTCCCCACCCCCACCGGCTCTTTGCAGTAGGGTAAGGAACCATTCCCTGCATGGCCCTGCTCCCCTGGGGAGCACAGTGCTGAGGGCTACCAGATGCTCAAAGTCTGGGCTGGAGGCCCCCAGGCACATGGCTTGGGCTTCATGGACAGCAAGTGTCCAGGGCAGAGCAATTCAGAGACAGGAAGCAGGTGAGTGGTGGGCCAGAGTGATAGTACAGCACCTTGCACACGGCCTACCCGGGTTCAATCCCTGGCACCCCATGTGGTCCCCAAACCCTTTCTGGATGATTCCTGAGTACAGAGGCAGGAGTTAATGCTGAAGACAGCCAGGTGTGCCCCCTCCCCTGCAAATAAATAAATAAGCAGATGAGAGGTGCAGGGGTCTTCAGGGGATGCTTTCTTGCAAGGACAGGGATGGAATGTTCTAGAATATATGGGGATTACACAGCAGAGCAAATATATTAAAAACACTGAAACACGTGTTTGAAAATGGTAAAGTTCACGTTATATATATATATAGACTATATCTCATATAATTTTTGCAATGCCCAAACCAGCTCTTTCAATAATCAGAATCATGAGCCATGTGCTCCCCATCAGACACACAGGCCCACACAACCGAAGCCGGGAATAAGGAAGGCGGGAGGAGGCAGGGCCTCCACCAGTTAGATGGGGAGGACGAGGAGCTGGGGAGGCGCCCACCGCTGGCAAATTGTAGGCACCCCCCACCCCCCTCCCCAAACCCAAACCTGTTCGATCATGGAGCAAGGCATGGGATCCCGCAATGCTGGGGTGCGTGTGACACACACCCCCACCCCGGGCCCACAGGCTTCCTGCCCACACTGGGCCCCGCCTGGGTGAACATGTACGGCTCCACCCGCAACTACACGCTGCTGGACGAGCACCAGGACCTGAACGAGGGGCTGGGCGAGGGCGTGTCCTTCCGCGCCCGCCTCATGCTGGGCCTGGCTGTGGAGATCCTGGACACCTCGAACCCTGAGCTCACCAGCTCCACGGAGGTGCAAGTGGAGCAGGCCACCCCTGTCTCTGAGGTGAGACTCCCCCACCCAGGTCAGTGCCCACCTCCTCCAACGGTCTGACCCTGGGGCTCTGTCGGCTGCTACCCTGCCTGCCCCGGGGTGAGGCCTTGCTCCCAGGAAGTGGAACGTATGCGTCCTCTTGCCGGAACTGTGCCCAGGGACCCCAGATGAGTCCTTCTCTGCTACTGGCCTGTCCTGCAGGGACAGCAGACTAGAGCGCTAAAAGATCTAGGTCTTTGGTCCTTGGGGGTATGGGCTGCCCAGTTCCACAGTTGGTGAGGGGCGCACCCCGATCAGGGACCTGGTGAGACGGGAGAAAGCCCCATGCCCACACCCTTAGCCAACGAGCCGCCACCCCCCAGAGCTGCACGGGCAAGATCGAAGAATTCTTCCTATTTGGAGCCTTTCTGGAGGCCTCGATGATAGACCGGAAAAATGGGGAGAAGCCCATCACCTTTGAGGTCACCATTGGTGAGTGTCAGAGAAGTTCTTCCAGGGGGCCCTCCTCTCACTGGCCCAGAATCCCAGCCCCTTCTGCGATGCCTCCCACAAACCCAAGACCACCAGCCTGGATCTGGAGTGCCAGAAAGGCAGGCCTCTAGGCCTGGGCACCCTCTTCTGTCTGCAGGCAACTATGGGAACGAGGTTGATGGCCTGTCCCGACCCCAGCGGCCGCGGCCACGTTCTCGGAAGGAGCCCGGTGCTGAGGAGGAAGTAGATCTGATCCAGAACTACAGCGATGATGAGCCGGATGAGGGTGGAGAGCTGGCCTCAGTCTCCTCCACCCCACCCATGCGACCCCAGATCACTGACAGGTGAGCTGGGAGGGCGGCAGGGAGCCTGCGCCTCACCTCACCCCAGGTATCCAGAAACACCCAGTCCTCCCTCCATCCCTTCTCCCCCCAGGAACTACTTCCACCTGCCCTACCTGGAGCGCAAGCCCTGCATTTACATCAGGAGCTGGTGGCCGGACCAGCGCCGGCGTCTGTACAATGCCAACATCATGGACCACATCGCAGACAAACTGGTCAGAGCTGGGGATGGGGTCTTCCCTGCCACACCCAAGCCATACAGCCTGCTCTGGGTGGGTGGGACCACAGGATGGCCCCGCAGGCCTACCCCACCCCCAGGGTGTAGATTCGGGCAGAGGTTGTCCCAGGAGACAGCCCCCAATCCTGTCTCTGACCTCCCCCATCAAGCCCCAGCCAGCTCCACCCAGCCCCTGCGCCGCCTCAGTGGAGCCCAAGACCCTGGCTCTTAGAATCTCCAGCAGAGAACCCAACCTAGGAACCAGGCAAAATATGGCAGGGCATGGGGTGACTTAAGTGAGGGGTGCCATAGCCGGGGGCTCAGCCTGGTTCACATCGGGGCGTCCCACCTGGGTCGCAGGAAGAGGGCCTCAATGACGTCCAGGAGATGATCAAGACGGAAAAGTCCTACCCCGAGCGCCGGCTGCGCGGGGTCCTGGAGGAGCTCAGCTGTGGCTGCCAGTGAGTGGTGGCGAGGGATGGGCCGCGGCCTGGCCGAGAAGGGGGTACCGGCAGGCAGGACCCCTATTAAGCCCTGCTTCCCCATTGCAGCCGCTTCCTGTCCTTGGCGGACAAGGACCAGGGACACTCGTCCCGCACCAGACTGGACCGGGAGCGTCTCAAGTCCTGTCTGCGGGAGCTGGTGAGCATGCCCTGTACCCGTGTGTGTGTGTGTGTGTGTGTGTGTGTATGTGTGTGTGTGTGTATGTGTGTTAACCGGCCCCGGCCCCGCAGGAGAGCATGGGACAGCAGGCCAAGGCGCTGCGCGCGCAGGTGAAGCGGCACACGGTGCGGGACAAGCTGCGGTTGTGCCAGAACTTCCTGCAGAAGCTGCGCTTCCTGGCCGACGAGGTGCGCCCCCTGTCGGCGGGCACGGGGCGGTGCCGGGAGGGAGGTCGCTTTGGGGGCCAGGGCTGAGCGCGTGCTCCTCCGGCCTGAGTTAGGCCCGGTGCTCGCTCGGCAGGGAGGGGCGGGCGTGGAGGTCCGAGGTCCCTCCGTGTGCAGGTCAGGGCTGGCCCTCTGGGCGGAGGCGAGAGCCGGTGGGGTCATTGGAAGCCCAGAGGCGGGCCGTCCCTCACTTGGCTCCCCGCTCTCCGGCCCTCCAGCCCCAGCACAGCATCCCCGACGTCTTCATCTGGATGATGAGCAACAACAAGCGCATCGCCTACGCCCGGGTGCCCTCCAAGGACCTGCTGTTCTCCACGGTGGAGGAGGAACTGGGCAAGGACTGCGCCAAGGTCAAGACACTGTTCCTCAAGGTGCCTGTGGAGTGAAAGGGGGTGGGGAGAGGGGGCGGGGTGGACAGGAGGTAAATGGGGCGGGGCTAGCGGGGGCGGGACCAACAGGAGACAAATGGGGTGGGACCAACAGGGAGTGGGCGGAACAGCAGACTAATGGGGTGGGGCTAGCAGGGAGTGGGGAAATAGTAGACCAATGGGACGGGGCTAACTTGTAGAAATGGGCGGGGCTAAGCAGAGGACGAGGGCTAATTGGTTGGCGGGCTGTGATCCGTGGGCGTGGCAAGATGGGTGGGCAGGGCTTTGCACTGGGTTTCTTTCAAGGGTCAGCCTCCCCTGTAGGAGGGGCGCATCAACCCTGTGGAAGGGTCTGAACCGACCTCAGGGGTTCGAGAAGAACTGGAAGGGACTGGTGAGGAGGGAGGGGCGGCATGGCCCACTCTGACCTCCAGCCCAGCCGAGTGGCTGCAAGGGCAGCTCTGAGCCCGATCACCACCAGCCCCTCGTCCTTCCTCACCCTCGGAGCCCTGGCAGCTGACCCACGCCCACCCCCAGCTCCCGGGAAAGCGGGGCTTCGGCTCGGCGGGCTGGACGGTGCAGGCCAAGCTGGAGCTGTACCTGTGGCTGGGCCTCAGCAAGCAGCGTCAGGACTTCCTGTGCGGCCTGCCCTGCGGCTTCGAGGAGGTCAAGGCCGCCCAGGGCCTGCACTCCTTCCCGCCCATCAGCCTGGTCTACACCAGTGAGTGGGGCCCGGGGCTCGGGCAGGGCGGCTGGGCCTGCCGGAGGGGCCCTGTCCGAGTCGGCTGCCCTGTCCCGCAGAGAAGCAGGCCTTCCAGCTCCGCGCGCACATGTACCAGGCTCGCAGCCTCTTTGCCGCCGACAGCACTGGCCTCTCCGACCCCTTCGCCAGGGTCTTCTTCATCAACCAGAGCCAGTGCACGGAGGTGAGGGCGGACTCAGTGGGAGCACAGAGAGATGCACGGAGGGTGGGTGTGGGGGATGGGACCTTCCTGCGCTGGGGCATGAGGGGCCGCAGTGATTGAGGGTACCCCTGTGTCTGCTCTCCCGCCTGCAGGTGCTGAATGAGACGCTGTGCCCCACCTGGGACCAGATGCTGGTGTTCGACAACCTGGAGCTGTACGGGGAGGCGCATGAGCTGCGGGACGACCCCCCCATCATCGTCATCGAGATCTACGACCAGGACAGCATGGTACAAGCAGGGGCGGGGTTAAGTCCGGGCCCCACCCCACTTCTCCGGCTCCACTGAATGGAGGCCCTCCTTCATCTCCACCAGGGTCTGGGAGGGGAAACTGAGGACTCCGTGGTGAGGTCTCAGGAGGAGACCCCCACCTCCTACTCCCCAGACTATTCTCCTGCTTTCACCCCACACCCACCACTGTGGGAGCTCTGGAGTGGGGGCTGTAGGACTAGGGAGTGGCCCCTTACTACAATTTGCCTCTGGTATCACTGTATCACTGTCATCCTGTTGTTCATCAATTTCCTCAAGCAGGAACCAGTAATGTCTCCTTTGTCCTAGCCCTGAGATTTTAGAAAGTGCCACATTCGAGGCTCTTTCAGGGTCAGGAGATTGAGACCCATCATTGTTAC
>JAOXYA010000008.1:39571841-39586232 GCA_028565675.1 Sorex palustris | reverse complement strand
CTTGCCAGGCTTTGCTGTGTGGGCGAGATACTCTCGGTAGCTTGCTGGGCTCTCTGAGAGGGGCGGAGGAATCGAACCTGGGTTGGCCGGGTCGGTGACGTGCAAGGCAAAAGCCCTACCCGCTGTGCTATCACCCCAGCCTGCTATAGAGTCCAAGAAAAGAAAGCACATTTTCTTAGCAATACTTTTCTATATTAAAGAAATCATATTGGGGGCCAGAGCAATAGTATAACACGTAGGGATCTTGACTTACATGTGGTCGATCTGGGTTCTGTTCCTGGCACCCCAATATGGTCCCCGGACCACCACCATGAAAGATCCCTGAGCACAGATCCAGGAGTAAGCCCTGAGCACAGCCAAGTGTGCCCCCACAAAAATAATATAACTAAGAAGCATTAGGAGAGCTACATATATTATATGTATATTATATATATATATATAAATTTTGCAGACATTTCATTTTTGGTCTCACACATGTCGAACACTCCCATTACACTGAGCCACAGCCCAACCCTAAGGGGACTATTTGTTGTTGTTGTTGTTGCTGTTGAGTACTGAATACTGCCCTTCTCTTAAGGAACTATATTTTTACTTGATGTACAAGTTTTTTGAAGGGAGGTGCTCCCAAGCAGTGCTTAAGAGGTCCTGGGACCACTCCCTGCCATACTTGGGTGAGAAGAAAAATTTTCTTTCTTTTTTTTTTTTTTTTGTTTTTGGTCTTTGGGCCACACTGGGTAATGCTCAGGGGTTACTCCTGGCGCTACACTCAGGAATCACTTCTGGTGGACTTGGGGGACTATATATGGGATGCTGGATGCTGGGGATCAAACCCGGGTCGACAGCATGCAAGGCAAACACCCTACCCACTATACTATCACTCAGCCCCAGAAGCGAAACTCTGAAATTCCCAAGTGCAATTCATTGTGTTATACCCAGCAAACACTTTAATAAAGGTGCTTTAGCGAGCACATGACAGATATGGAACCAAATAGGAAAGCATTTCTGCGTCAGGCAGGGCAGAAGGTCTGAGCCCACAGTTGCGGAGCAGGCATCTCCCCAGGAAACACACCTTCCCTCCTCCACACCATCTCTTGACAGCAACTGCGACAGCAAGAGTCCTCAGGACTTGACTTGGAGGAGAAGGAGGAGCTGGAGAACACAGAGGGTAAGTGGGGGCCCTGGCCTTAGCCCCAACACACACACACACACACACACACACACACACTGGCTCCCTATACACCCCAACCTGCCGCTCTCCTTACCCCCCCCACAGTGGGCCCCTGCAGCAGCAGCAGCCAAGAGCCACCCCACCAGACACCCCTTGTCTGCCCTGACTTTTTCCCTGGTCAGCTTAGCAAACAGCCACAGTATATCAGAGTCGGGGGGACCTCTGAGCATGCTCATCCAGCTTGTTCCAGACCTTTCCATGGGACAGCATATGTGCATCATGGAAGGGAAGGACAGTTCTGTGGTTAATGGGCCTTTGGTGCAGGCATTCTCAGTGCCTTTATTTTTTTTTCTTATTTTCTTATTTTGTGGGGGGTGCCGCCAGGTTGCACGCATGGTAAAACACTGAGCCACAAGTGCTGACCTGCCTCAATGTCTTAAATATACAAGTGTTGGTACAAAACCATAAATGAAGGAAACTCCAATTTATTTGACACAGTGCCCTTTACCTAAAGTGTTCCAGATGCTGGAGAAAGAGAGAGAGAACTGTGGTCAGAAGAGGGCACATGCCTTGCAGGTGGCTGACCCAGGTTCAGTACCGAGCACCCCATCTGTCCCCCCAAGCCCAACCACCAGTGATCCCTGAGCACAGAGATAGGAGTAAGTCCTGAGTCCTACCAGATATGGCCCCCAAATCCAAAACAATAAAATTATACATTCCAAAGACCCTTGCGCCTGGTGTTCCATGGAATACAGTTTGAGAACCATTGCCATCAATCAGAATTGCTCTCACACCTCAGGTTTCCACTCACGCCAGTGGAAGCTTCACCTCAGAAACACCATGGGATGCCAAAAACAACTCCAGTTCATGACACAATCAGTTTTGAATTCCATTTTGGTAGTTGTGCGTTCAGAAGCCATTCACTGTTGCCAATTGCTCCACAGCCCCACATTCAGTTCCACACCACCCTGGATGGGGCCATGCCCCACTGTCCAGAACCTGGGCCGGGCGGAAAGACAGCACAGGGGTGGAGACGTTGGCGTTGCAGGAAGCTGCCCCGGTCTGAGTTCCTGCTACTGTCTATGGTCTCTGGGGACCCTTGACCTGCAGGGGACATTGCAGGGGACACGGCCATGGCCTTTGTGCCCACACACAGTCTCATCTGCCAGCACCTGTGCCCCTGCCAGCTGGCATGCAAGAGAATGCCATGTGCATGGCAGAGCCCGGCACGGAGACCTGGGTGCTTCCAGGAGCTGAGCAAGCCAGTGGGTTCTCCACGCCGGGCATTCCTGCTCACACCCTGTCCACCTCTTCTCTACCTGGCCAGGTTTGAAGGGGCCGATGAAAGGCAAGGAGAAGGCAAAGGCCTCCAAGGAGGAGAAGAAGAAGAAACTCCAGGGCACCTCCCCAGCCCCGGGTGTCGAGGGCTCCGAGAAGAAGAAAGCCAAGATCGATGAGCTGAAGGTGGGGGTCTGGGAGCAGCCCCCCATGGAGCCTGGGCTGACACGGGGGACAGCAAATGGGATCTGGTGTTGGCCAGTGGTCGGGCCTCAAGTCCCTGCTGGTCTGGCCCGGCCCAGGTGTACCCCAAGGAGCTGGAGACAGAATTTGACAACTTTGAGGACTGGCTTCATACTTTCAACCTGCTTCGGGGCAAGACGGGAGACGACGAGGATGGCTCCACGGAGGAGGAGCGCATCGTGGGCCGCTTCAAGGTCCCCTGAGCCCTGACACATGCCCTCAGACCCCCCCCATCTTTTCTTCCCCCCCCAGCCTAGGGACCCCAATCAGCTGTGCTGATAGGTACAAAAACACATTCTTGCTAATGTAAAAAGCACCTGCCCTGGGGCTGGAGCGATAGCACAGTGGGTAGGGCGTTTGCCTTGCATGCAGCTGACCCAGGTTCGATTCCCAGCATCCCATATCGTCCCCTGAGCACCTCCAGGAGTAACTCCTGAGTGCAGAGCCAGGAGGAACCCCTGTGTATCGCCGGGTGTGACCCAAAAAGCAAAAAAAAAAAAAGCATCTGCCCTGCCCTCCCACCGCATGCCCAGCCCCCCATGACACCCCATGAAAGACTAAGAGCCAACCCCTGTGGGGCACGGACCCCTGTTCCGATGTCTCGAGTGCCACCTGCTAGGCCGTGGGAATGAGCACCCTGACCCTGACTCAGGCGTCCCCGCCACAGGGCTCCCTCTGTGTGTACAAAGTGCCACTCCCAGAGGAAGTGTCCCGGGAAACCGGCTACGACCCCACCCATGGCATGTTCCAAGGCATCCCCAGCAACGACCCCATCAACGTGCTGGTCCGCATCTACGTGGTCCGGGTGAGCCTCTCTTGCCTCTCTGCCAACCCCACAAACTTCCCAGTCCTCCGGAGGGAAACGAAGAGGAGGAAGCCAAGGCCCAGAGAGGGGCAGAGACTTGCCCAGGGTCACACAGCAAGTCTCCCGACTCTACGCATGGGATTCTCGGGGAGTGGGGCAGGGATGTGAGAAGGGTTTCCGGGGACCTGCTCGAGAATCTGGCCCGTCCCCGACCCCAGGCCACAGATCTGCACCCTGCAGACATCAATGGCAAAGCCGACCCCTACATCGCCATCCGGCTGGGCAAGACCGACATCCGTGACAAGGAGAACTACATCTCCAAACAGCTCAACCCTGTCTTTGGGAAGTAAGTCCTCCCTGCAAGCCCTGCGGCCTCACGGTTCAGCCCCCCCCCCCGCACCTTCCACCCCCTCACCCTTCTCCTAACCCTGCCCCGCTAGATCCTTTGACATCGAGGCCTCCTTCCCCATGGAGTCCATGCTGACGGTGGCCGTGTACGACTGGGACCTGGTGGGCACCGATGATCTCATTGGGGAGACCAAGATCGACCTGGAGAACCGCTTCTACAGCAAGCACCGGGCCACCTGCGGCATCGCCCAGTCCTACTCCTTGTGCGCAGGGCGGGGCCTGATGGGGGCGGGGCCAGGTGGGGCGGTGCCTGGAGGTGGGGCCAATGGGGAGAGGCCTGAGGGGTGGGGCCAATGGGGCGGGGCCCTGTGAATAGGGCTAATGAAGCCTGGTGGGTGGAGCCAAGAGTGACTGGCTTTGTGGGCGGGGTTTAATGGGGCGGGGCTGGTGGGCGGGACTATGGGTGAGGGCGGGGTCTCGTTTGGTGGGCGCCTGAGCGCTAAATAGCGGTAAAAATAAGGCTCAGGGCTGGAGAGATAGTGCAGAGGCTGGGGGTTAGGGTGTTTACCTTTCTTGTTGTCCCCCTGGGTTGAATCTCTGACACTCCGTGTGATCCCTGAGCCCTGGCCAGGAGTGCAGTAAGTGCAGAGTTGGGAGTAACTTCTGAACACCCGCCAGGTGTGGCCAGAAAGCGAACAAACATAAAAAAGCAAGGGTCCTGGCTAGAGAGATTGTATTGTGGGCAAGACGCACCCCAGAACTGCATGTGGTCCCCTGAGCATCTCCTGGAGTGATACCTGAGCACAGAGCCAGGAGTAAGCCCTGAGCACCACTGCCTGTGACTCAGAACCACCACCGTCACAGCAAAGGAACAAAACAAAATTCAGTTTGTAATATGGAAAGATGGACAGATTGTGGTTCTGTCCCAGGCCAGGTGTCTCCTCTCCAGGCTCTCTCTGGTGCAAATTCCAAGACAAGGAGAGAGCCAGAGAACTGCAGGATCACGGAGCCAGGAGGGGGAAAGGAAGCAAGGCCAGGAGAAGCAACAGCCCTGGACACTAGGAAGAGTCCCCTAAAGTCCCAGCAGCCTGGCTGGCCCCTGCCACTGACAGGTGGTGACCTGGCCATGCCCCTTACCGTCTCTGCTTGTCAGCTTCCCCCTGAGAGCTACTGGGACTCCAGGGGGAGTGGCAGTGTTGGAGGAAGCTGGGTGCTCTTTCTTGAGGACACTGGGTGCAGGAGGCACGAGTCTCCTGCAGCCCAAATCTCACTTGGGTCTGGACATTGGGCAACAGAATTGAGGGGAAGTGGCTGGTCCCAAGTGACACGGAGCCCCAGCTAGCCCCGGCCCCCCTCCCACAGACACGGCTACAATATCTGGCGGGACCCTATGAAGCCCAGCCAGATCCTGACCCGCCTGTGCAAGGACGGCAAAGTGGATGGCCCCCACTTCGGGCCCCCAGGAAGAGTGAAGGTGGCCAACCGCGTCTTCACCGGGCCCTCAGAGATCGAGGATGAGAACGGTAACGGACGCTGGAGACCCAGAAGGGACCCACACTACCCCATGCTGGACCTGGAGTCCTTGCCCGGGTCCCCTTTGATGGCCTGCTCGGGACCCTGTTCAGTCCCCCCATGCCCTACAGTGTCTGCTGACACCACCCCTCCCCCATTTTTAGAGCAGGAAACCGAGGCCAAAGAGTCTAAGGATTAGCCCAAGTCACAGTGAGGAGCTGCTATGGCTCCCATCTGGCTCTGTCCACTCCTTGACCCATGTGGCACTTCCCAGAACATCAGGTGTCCGTGTTGGAGTTTGACAGGGGGCGGGGCAGGAAGAGGATTCTTCAGCTAGAAACTCAGAACAGTCCTCTGACTCACAGTGCTCAAGGGCCCTCTGGGGTAGCCGCGGGCATGGATAAGCCACAGTGCTTTCCTCTATGCCTCAGTTTCCCCAGCAGCCAAATAGAGACGGGGCTGGGGGAGGGTCAGGGCATCCACGTGCCCCGGGGTCCAGCTGAGCCCGACGCCCACAGGGCAGCGGAAGCCCACGGAGGAGCACGCGGCGCTGTGGGCCCTGCGGCACTGGGAGGACATCCCGCGCGTGGGCTGCCGCCTGGTGCCTGAGCACGTGGAGACGCGGCCGCTGCTCAATCCCGACAAGCCCGGCATCGAGCAGGTGGATCCAGGGGCGCTTGTATTTGGCATCGGGGCATCCCAACCTGGGTCTGTAAAAAGGGATCCTCCCGGGACTGGCTGCACCCCCAGCCTGGGAGAAGCCCACCCTGTCCTTTTGGTGACCCCAAGTGAGGCTAGTGATGAAGTTGCTCAGAGAGAGAATTCCATTGGCTGGGAATCGGTGGGCGGGCCCATCTCCAGAAGCTGTGATTGGCTGTTAGTGATGTCTGTCACAGGATTCCTGGCATTCAAGGGGGAAAACCTGAAGAAATGGGTCCCAAAGCATGGGGAGAGGGAAGAGCTGGACAGAGGGACAGATGGGGGGACTGCCATGCCTCTTTCCCAGGGTCGCCTGGAGCTGTGGGTGGACATGTTCCCCATGGACATGCCAGCCCCTGGGACGCCTCTGGACATCTCCCCCCGGAAGCCCAAGAAGTAAGCAGTTGGGGCCACCCCCTCTTTGGCCCCTCCCCTCCCCCAGAGCACTTTGGTCCCACTGTCTCTCTCATGCCCACCCTTCAGGAGAGTTGGGGTGGCCTCTGCTGGGTGTACCCAGCACCTTTAAGTCGGATGTTCATCCCCACAGACAGCTGCACACACACACTGCACCCCCGTGAATACCCCACACACACACTTGAAGAGAAGCCCCCAAAGCCCCCCTCTGCCCTCTGCCGCCCCCTCCTGGCGGTCATTACCCCCTGCCAGGCTTTTGACACACCCCCATGCAGGAAGGGGTGCTGAGAAGAGGCTTGAGAGCGGAAAGAGCACCGGGTTACGAGCAGAACCACCTGCTTGACCCTGGCAAGGTCACTTGACCTCCCTGGTCCCCAGGTTTCCTGCCTGGAAAGTTCAAGGAGCCTGTTGGCAACCTCTCCTAAGTGCCAGCAACCAGGGCAAATGGCACAGTCGTGCAAGTCACCCAGACCCCACGCTCAGAGGAACACTCCATGGCTTATTTAAAGGTGACCATGGTGAAGGGCTTAATGGTTTTGTTAGTCAGGAGCCCCGCATTTCCATTTTGCACTGGACCCCACAAATATGCCCTCTGTCTGACAGCAGCCGGGTGTGCTGTTCCAGGATCTTCCACAAGGGGGCGCGCCAAGCCATGTGTCAGCTGGGGATGCGTTAGGCCAGTTGATTGCCGGTAGACGACTCAGCTGCACTCCTGGTGGCTGAACTCAACCACCTCGGTTGCAATGAACCTTGAACTTAAAGGGGAGAAATCCCCTTTGAGGAAAAGGCTAGGGGCATCCACCGTGGGCTGCGGGTTAAAGGGTTAAAGACCCCCCATCTGCCAGTTCTGAGCACACACATATTCAGCTGGCCACTGGAGACAGTCCCAGGCCCCCACCTACAGCCCTCCTACCCTGCCTGCCCAAATCAGCCCATCCAGGAGTGTCCAGGGGCCAGACTGGCTTCCGGAGACTTCCCTGACCCACCACCCCCGGCTGGGTTCCCTTTCTCCCCTGGGACCCTCACCTTCTCCCTGTCAGCTTCCTCCGGGCCCTGCTTCCAGCCCTCTCCAGCCCCTCGCCCCCTCCACCCCCACCTCCCGACAGCTGCCCATCTCTGGCTCAGGTACGAGCTGCGGGTCATCGTGTGGAACACGGATGAGGTGGTTCTGGAGGACGACGACTTTTTCACAGGGGAGAAATCCAGTGACATTTTCGTGCGGGGGTGAGTGAGAGGGCTCTGGGCTGAGGCAGAGGGGGTGTCCCTCCCAGGGAGGTGGGAGAAGGCATCCCATCCCCCGGTGACCGAGGCTGGAGCAGGTAGCCATCCCCGCAGGTGGCTGAAGGGCCAGCAGGAGGACAAGCAGGACACCGACGTGCACTACCACTCCCTCACGGGTGAGGGCAACTTCAACTGGCGCTACCTGTTCCCCTTCGACTACCTGGCGGCCGAGGAGAAGATCGTCATCTCCAAGAAGGAGTCCATGTTCTCCTGGGACGAGACGGAGTACAAGATCCCTGCACGCCTCACCCTGCAGATCTGGGACGCCGACCACTTCTCGGCTGATGACTTCCTGGGTGCGCGTGTGGTGGGGGAGGGAGACCGGAGCCGAGGGATCGCCACGAGGGGCTGTGTGCAGGGACCCCACCCCACCCCCGCCGCCGTCTGCACGGCTGGCTGACTCCAGGGGCTGTTACAGGTGCCATCGAACTGGACCTGAACCGCTTCCCACGCGGCGCCAAGACGGCCAAGCAGTGCAGCATGGAGATGGCCACGGGGGAGCTGGACGTGCCGCTCGTGTCCATCTTCAAGCAGAAGCGCGTCAAGGGCTGGTGGCCGCTCCTGGCCCGCAATGAGAACGATGAGTTTGAGCTCACGGTGGGCCGAGGCGCTTGGGGCCGAGGGCGGGCAGGGCAGGGCCGGGTGGGGAGATGCCCGTCCTCCGGAGAGTGCATAGCTGAGCGCTGGGCCCTTCCTGCCCCGGTTCCCTGCAGGGCAAGGTGGAGGCCGAGCTGCATCTCCTGACAGCCGAGGAGGCTGAGAAGAACCCGGTGGGCCTGGCCCGCAATGAACCCGACCCGCTGGAGAAGCCCAAGTGAGTGCCCGCTCCGCCAGCCCCTTCCCGAGCCTGTCTCCCTGCCCTGACCCCTCCCCCGTGCCTGGCCCTCCTGGGAATGTGAGGCACCCTGAGCGCTCTGCCTTCCCAGCCAGGGTGCCAGGCAGCACCTGCAGCCGTAGCACGGGGGGGCCCAGGCCCCACCCCTCACCCTCTGTCCTCTCTGCCTGCTCCCTCCTCTGCTCCCACGGCACCAGCCGGCCCGACACCAGCTTCATCTGGTTCTTGAACCCGCTCAAGTCTGCCCGCTACTTCCTGTGGCACAGCCACCGCTGGCTGCTTCTCAGACTCCTGCTGCTGGCGCTGCTGCTCCTGCTCTTCGCTCTGTTCCTCTACTCCGTGCCCGGCTACCTGGCCAAGAAACTCCTGGGTGCCTGAGCCCAGACTCCGGGCTCCGGGACTCCCCGCCTCCTCCTTCTCCTCCTCCTCCTCCTCCTCCTCTCGAGCCGCAGCACGTGTTAGACTCACCAGCACGTCGCAAGTGCACATGCATGCCCACCCACACACAGAGGCGGTCACACACGGTGGGTACACGCATACACGCAAGTGTATGGGTGGGTACACGCATACACACAAGTGTACACAGCCTGGAGCCCACACGAGTGTGCGCGCGGCACATTCACACGCATGTGCACGCTCATCCACGCACAGATGTACACATGTGTATTCACACGTGCTCACACACCAACCAACATGCACCAAGTTCACCAAGCTACTGTTCATCTTTCTGAAGAGTGTAATAGCCCAGAGCTGGAAATTACACTTTTTGTTTTGGTTCTTTGGGGGCCACACCCGGCAGTACTCAGGGCTTGCTCCTGGCTCTGCTCTCAGGGATCACCCCTGGCAGTGCTTGGGGCACCCTATGGAGTGCTGGGGGGTCCGCCATGTGCAAGGCAAGCACCCTACCCACTGTATTCTCTCTCAAGCCCTTGCAATACATTTTTTTCATACACTAGGCCTGATTTGCTGGGTGACCCTGGGCAAGATGAAGTGACTTGCTTCAGGTCATCTAGAAAATTAGGGGGGAGCAGGGATCTGACCTCCCAGTTCCAAATTGCCAATCCAGTGCTCCCAGCCCAGAGATGCCCAGCACTTCTGCTGGTAGCTGGAAGCTGGCACAGAGGAAGGCCTTGGCCAGGGCTTGGTGGCTTGTCCAGTGCAGATCCAGCCAGGCCTCGCTCCCAGCCAGAGCCCCTCCATGTTCTGCGTGCTTAAACCAACCTTCCTTCCTTCTTTCCTTCCTTCCTTCCTTCCTTCCTTCCTTCCTTCCTTCCTTCCTTCCTTCCTTCCCTTCCCTTCCCTTCCCTTCCCTTCCCTTCCCTCCCTTCCTTCTTCTCTCCCTCCCTCCCTCCCTCCCTCCCTCCTCTCCCTCATCCTTGGCTGAGCCACTGGCCACTAGGAACCTGCCTGCAGGGAGGGTCAGGAGCTCCTCCCACCTCCCTTCACCCCTCCCCACTGGCATGGACCAAGGGAAGAGGCTGGGGTGGGTCCTGCCTCAGTGGGTCCTGCGCCAGGCCCCCAGTGCCCTGCAGCCCCATGGGCCTGTGTCCCGTGCTGTTGGCCAGGATTGGCCTGCTCGATTCTCCAGTTTCTCTCTCCACACTTTTTCAAGCCCGTGATCAGGTGCGGGTTGGGGGAAAGGGGGGCGCAGTATCTGGGGTGCACCCAAAATCGGCCGAGGTGGAGGAGCAGTATTCTGGGAGCAAGACCTGGATGGCGCTGGGCCGCGCTGCCCTTCAAGGCTCGGAACGCCTGGGGCAGGCTGTGTCCACAGAGGGGCGCCCCCCGCTCCGGCCACCCCCACTAGCAGAATCCGCGGGGCTGCCCAGCTCCCAGAATGCCCCGTGGGGTTTCAGGAAGAGCCTGGGGGCAGAGGGTCTGGCCACACCACCCAAGTCTGCCCCCTACAACAACGGGTGTAGCCGCCCCACCCCCGCCCCAAATACTAAGAGAACAGGCAGGGGGCCAGACGCGAGCAGGGAACGGCCTGACCCCGCCGCCCTCCGCAGCCGGCCCGACACGGCCTTCGTGTGGTTCCTGAACCCGCTCAAGTCCATCAAGTATCTCATCTGCACGCGCTACAAGTGGCTCATCATCAAGGTGGTGCTGGCGCTGCTGGCGCTGCTCATGCTGGGCCTCTTCCTGTACAGCCTCCCCGGCTACATGGTCAAGAAGCTGCTGGGAGCCTGAGAGGGGGCTGGCCACGCCCCCGACACGCCCCAATCCTGGCCACGCCCCGGTCCTGGCCACGCCCAGACCTTGGTCACGCCCCCGGCCGCCCCCCAGGTCCCGGGCTGGGTCTCGCCCTGTCCCTCTCTGAGTGTGATTGTTCTCAATAAAAGCAAGCGAAGACTGGCCGGCAACGGGTCTGGTCTGCGTGGCTCTGGGTCAGAGAACCCCCTACTGGCCCCCTCTCGCCTCTTCCCCTTCAGGGGGCCTCATACCAGAGCCGGGGGCACAGCAGAGTGGACGTGCCCCCCAGACAGTCCCTTCAGAACGCGCTCTGGGACACTGAATAAAACTGGGCTCTCGAAGCTGGTTGGGGGGAGCTGAAGGCTGAAGGCGCTGAGGTGTGTGTGGGGGGGGGGTGAAGGGCGGGGCGCAGTCATGGGCAGTCACTTCATTTCAGGGCACTTTATTAAAAAGGTGCTTTCAGGGGCTGGAGCGATAGCACAGCGGGTAGGGCGTTTGCCTTGCACGCGGGCGACCCAGGTTCCATTCCCAGCATCCCATAGGGTCCCCCGAGCACTGCCAGAAGTCATTCCTGAGTGCATAAGCCAGGAGTGACCCCTGTGCATCGCCGGGTGTGGCCCAAAAAAGCAAGAAAAAAAAAGGTGCTTTCAGCCCTAGTCTTAGGGTCTGGACTCCACAGCGCTCCTGTGCTCACCCCCCCAGCACCCCCAGAGAGACAAGACCCTCTAGATTGTGCCTGTCCTCACCCCACAATCCGGCGCGGGGACCCAGTGCAGGGAACAGACTCAGCCACGAGGCTCTGGCGGTTTTATTTATGAGTCCCGGGTACAGGAACAACACCACACTACCCCACCCCACCCACACAGGAGGAGGCAGCTCCGGAGAATCCAGGGGCCGCCCGGCCCAGCAGCCCCCCACGCCCATGCCCCCCACCCCCTACCCGGCGCTATGTTGAGGGTTTCCCAACACCTGAGTCGGGGGAACCTGCAGCTCAAAGTTGATCTGGAAAAGAAAGGGGGGAGGTCTCCGCTGTGCCTAAGCCCTCCACCAGGGCTGGTACCTCCTCACCCACAAGCCCAGGACTTCCTGTGGAAAAGTCTTCGCTCCTCCCTAACGTCCGGCGGGGAGGGGAAGGGGGGACACCAATCTCGCCCTGTCCCCTCTGCACAGGCCCTGTGGACCCGCTCCCCTCTGCTCCCCCATCTGAGCCCTGACCTCTCAGCCGGCCGCCGGCCTTCCCACACGCCTTGTACGCGTGGCCCGGCTGCCTTCAACTCCCCTCACTGCCCTGCAGCAGGGCGTGGAGCAGACTCGTGCAGTGCTCCCCAGGCCCCGAGCAGTGCAAACCTGGCATCCACAGGCCGGGCACCTGGGCCGGAAGTGGGGGCTCACCGTGGGCACTGCCTCCCAGCTTAGACCCTTTCCCGAGAGCGGCCGGCAGGTGGCTCTCGCGGGCTTTGCCCCCCCATTAACAAGACCCAGATGCCCAGGCAGCCAAGGGTGAGCGCCCAGGACCTCCCTGGAGGGGGCCAGGCCAAGCCCAGAATCCCAACTGCTGCAACTGCCCTCCCCCACCCCTCCCCCACCCTGCTGACCCCCCCTCCCATGCCCCTGCCCTCCCCTCCAGCACCCTGAAGCCCCCACCCCACCGCGCCCCTGCCCACCTTGGCGCTCAGGTAATGCTGCAGCAGCGCCTGCAGCTCCGAGTTCTGCAGCTCCATGCCCTGGTTCTCCTGCAGCAGTTGGTACCGCTGTGTCAGGATGCGGCTGCGGGGACACACCTGTCAGGGGTGCCACCTCTGTCCTCTCCCGACCCCCATCTCCTCACCAGCCCCAGACGCCCCGAGCGAGCCCATCAGGGAGGGGGGTGCCCATCCTCACTGGTACTTCTCCAAGGCCATGTACAGGGCGTCCCAGAGCCTCTGCGTGCTGTCCGGGATGACGGTGGCCAGGGCGTTCCAGTACTCAGAGTCCTTGGTGCTGTCGCGTTCATACTTCCTCACTGGGGCCTGTATGTCCCTGCAGGTGACGCCACTCCACTGTCCCCGCAGTCCATTCCTGGGACCGCCCAGCTCCCCCCAGGCCGTCCCCGATGGCCCTGTCATTGGTCCTCACCACTGGGCGCCCCCAGGCCCCCTCAGCGGGCCTCTCTGGTCTTACTTCCTGTGCCCGTTTCTCCCCAGCCCCGCAACAGCTCGCAGCATGCCCCCTGCTCTAGAAAAGCTTCAGCCGGGGGCCCCCAGAGCCCCCTCCTCAGGCTCTCCCTGGACCTCGCTGTCCCTCCTGAAGTCACCTGGACTCTTCCAGAGCAAGGCAGGCGGCCTGCACAGGATGCCAGGTTCAACCCGGGCATCGCATGTTCCCCGAGCGCAGGGCAGGATGGGCATCCGAGCACTGAGCGGGGAGGGTGTCTGAGCACTGAGTGGGGAGGGCATCCGAGCACTGAGCGGGAGAGCGTCTGAGCACCACTGGGCACGGCCCCAAAACAAACCATTGTTTTTGTGATCCAAGAAGAGATCTGGGGCGGGGGCCAGAGCGATGGTAGAGTGGGAAGGGGCATTTGCCTTGCACGCGGCCCACCCGGGTTTGATCCCTGGCAGCCCACATGGTTCCCCGAGTCCGCCACGAGTGATCCCTGAGTGTGGAACCAGGAGTAAACCATGAGTACCAACGGGCGTGACACTGCCCCCCTCAAAAAAAAAGCCAAAAAAGAGAAAAAAGAAAAAACACTGGTGTCACCCTCAGCTCCACCCACCCTTCTGCTCAAAACCCTTTCTTGGAGCCCGGTCCAGAGTAAGAGTAAGGCAAAGGGTGAGGCACTCAGCAGGGCCCCACGCCCCGCTGCCCATCCTGCTGACCCATAGCACCCAGGGCCATGACTGCTGCCCTCTGGGACTGCCTGGCGCACCCTCTGCCCACTCTACCCACCCCATAGAGCTCAGGGGTTGGAGCACCCTCAGCCTGCACCCACCATTGCTCTGAGTGCAGGGGCACCCGCCAGGGGGTCTACACAGAGCAACCCCTCCTCCACTCCACAACCCCCCACACACACACATCCCCCCTCCAGCATGGCACCTACCTGGGCTCCTTCATACCCATCACAAAAGCCCTCAGAATCTTGAGGACATCGTTGGGGTGGATAAGCCAGGGAGAAGCGGGGCTGGGGGCCTCCTCCTTCTCCTCCTCGTGCTCCTCCTGCGGCTTCCCTCCTCCCACAAGGCTCCGCTGCTCCTGCTCCCCCTCCTGATCTTCCTCTGACGTCAGGCTCTCGCTGAGGCGGCCCTCACTGAGGGACAGGACCTGGGAGGAGCGCTGCAGAGAGGAGGAGGGTGACCCCGGTGGCGGCTGGAGCACGAGTGTCCGAACCCACAGAAACGGGCAGGACCAAGGCAAAATAAGCACGTGGGGCGCCGGGAAGGAAGTGGTGGGGAAGGAGCCCGGGAGGGGCACCGGGGGACCAGAGCAGGTCAAGATTCTGCTTGGGATGGGGTGGGGGTAGGGTGGTTGGAGCAGTAGCACATCCGGTAGGGTTTTTGCTTTGCACGCGGCCGACCCAGGTTCGATTCCCAGCATCCCATATGGTCCCCTGAGCACTGCCAGGAGTAATTCCTGAGT
>JAOXYA010000008.1:39534606-39546339 GCA_028565675.1 Sorex palustris | reverse complement strand
CACCTGTGTGAATGTGTACTGTACCTTAAGTAGGCCTTGGGTTTGTAACCCATCGCCAGAGCCTTCTCCTCGGACATAATAAGCATTGCTGATGCACCGTCAGTCTGAAACGTGAGACAGAAAAACGTCATGAACTTCTCTGGCCTGTCTGCAGACCTTCCGCCATCTCTCTGCCCTGTTCCTGAATCTAGTCTGTAACGCCAAGCTTGCATTTGGTGCATCATTAAATCTTAATTCACACTCACAGATTCATCCTGGAGAAGAGTAAAGGGCTCTTTAAAGAGGAGCCACAGCTACCAAAATGAACAGACACCTAATTTCAGAAATATCTGCTCATAATAAGCTTAAATCAAGTGCCATTGTTTTCAGTAGAGTATGAGGAACTTTTGACGCTACACCAAACAAACCAATGGGAGAAGAAAATCCATATACTTTTCCCAACTGACAAGTAAAAAGCCAAAGAGGAACCACTGTTTTAAATAATTTCTAGTATTCTACCACATTTTATTAACTCAGTAATTCTTTTTTGGTTGGGGTGGAGGGCACCAGTGGTGCTCAGAGGGGCTCAGTAGAATATATGTGGTGACAGGGATCAAACCTGGGCAAGGCACAGGCAAGTGCCTAAACCTTTGTACTATCTCTCCAGTTAATAACAATCTTTTTTTTGGGGGGGGTCACACCCGGTGATGCACAGAGGTTACTTTTGGCTCTGCACTCAGGAATTATTCCTGGTGGTGCTGGAGGACCATATAGGATGCTGGGAATCAAACCCAGGTTGGCTGTGTGCAAGGCAAATGCTCTACCTGCTGTGCTATCGCTCCAGCCCCAATGACAGAAATTCTTGAAGATACATTTAGCTACTAACAATAGGATGACCATAAAATTTGAAAATAGTTGACTAAACACAAATGGTTTATGGATATTACATTAGTAACCTGTCTCACTGACACATCACTGTGAAAAATACAATGCTTGTGAAGCATTAATGCTTGTCCAGAAATCCGTGCATCTGTGATATATCCTCTGGGCACTCGCATTTCTGATTTTCAAAGAAGAAAGCTTTCTTTTCTTCTTTTTTATTCTTTGTTTTTGGGCCACAACTAGGGTTGCTCAGGAGTTACTCCTGGCTCTGTACTCCTGGTGGTACTCAAGGAACTACAATGGATGTCAGGGATGGAACCTGGGTTTGCCGCAAGGCAAACGCCCTATCCAATCCGCTGTCCTATTGCTCCAGCCCTAAAGAACTTATCTGCCATCTTGCCACACTGTAGACAGCACCTCATATTCATCTATGCTCCAACCCAGCTTTCCCCCCAGAAAGGCCAGCACACACAATACTGTTCCTTGATTTTTGCATCTGCTGCTTTTTTCCCTAGAATCTATGTTTTATACTACCTGACTCGGTTTCTCTTCTTCCTTCATGATTAGCAGTCAAAGTGTTCACTTCTGAAAAGCTTCTTGGAGCCCCTGCCTCTGCTGCCAATCACAGTACTTGCTCATGATATTACAACCATCTGTCCTGCTTATCCTTGCTGCTGAGAAGAAGGAGTTTTTTGACTGCCTAAAATGCCTAAAGAGAACAGCTTTTCATTCAGCATCATCTTTATAATGACTATCTGTATTTTCAAACCTCTATTCAAAACACACACGCATAGGTCTATTTAGGCTTTTCTACTCTGCACATAAACCCGTCAGCCACTAGCAGATACGCAGAGCACGCATAGTCACCAGGAAAGAAGAGTTGGCAGCTGTCACGGTGCCATAGGGCTTGATGAATGCAGGTTTGAGTTTGGCCATCTGCTCCAGGGAGGAAGGGCGAATGCCATTATCTTTGGTAACTGTGTCTTTGCCTGTAAAAATATGAATATTTTAGCTCAAAGAATGTGCAAGCTTTATATATTTCCTCTTGAGAAGCATGTCTGACAAATCACAAGCACAAAGGAAACGCAAGTCAGACCTAGTAAAATAAAACCAGAAGCCTCTTACAGTTATCAAGATAGCATTAAACTTGAAACCTACTTCTAAAGACCTTTGGGAAATAATATACATGTATATATTAAACATACTCAAAATTATACATACACACATACTCATATGTCTACATATATTATACATATTACATGCAAATAATCTCTCTTGGTTTTGCTTAGGGGATGATAAGTACTAGGGGACTGAGTCTCTGACTCCTGCATGCCAAGCATGCGCTCCAGCCCACTTCTCCAGCTCCTCCTAGCCTATTTTCTTAAGATACTCATTCACAATTTGCTACTTGATACAAGAGTTCAATGAATGGAAAAAAAAAATTAAGTAGACATACACACAGGAAAATATATCAGGATGGTCTAAACAGAGACCTTTTAAAAAAGTTTTCTTGGGGCTGGAGAGATAGTACAGCAGGTAGGGTGTTTGCCTTGCACGTGGCCGGCCCAGGTTAGATCTCCGGCATCCCATATGGTCCCCTGAGCACTACCAGGAGTAACTCCAGAGCCAGGAGTAACCCCTGGGCATTGCCGCGTATAACTCAAAAAAGGAAAAAAAAAGTGCTCTTATGGGGTCTGGGATGTGGCTCGGTAGCAGAGTGCTTGTTTGCCTCGCATGTGTGAGGTTCTGGGTTTGATCCCCAGCTCAAAGAAACCCAGGTCAGCTGTGTGCCAGACAAGAGCCCCACCCACTGTTCTATCTCTCCAGCTCCTCTAATCAAAAACTTCTTTTTATAAAGATAAACTATTAGATCATAAACTGAAACTTGAGCCCATGGAAATGCTGAGGGGCTGGAGAGAGTACAGCGGAAAGCAGCTTGCCTTCCACATGGCCAACCTGAGTTCAAACACCTGTAGCCCCTAAGTGTCACCAGGAGTGATCCCTGGGTACAGAGCCAGGCATCAGTCCTGAGCACCACCAGATGTGCACCCGTCCCCTTTCATGCCCGCCCCCCACCCCAAGAAAAAGAAGGTGACCGTGTATCTCGGAGAAAGAAACAACATTCTTATTGATAAAGACGTCTGGGGATTTGAAATGTGCGAGCAATGCAGAATCGCCTAGCAGACGGCTGGGAGCAGGCTGAGCGATGGCTTTACCTGGCACTTTGAAGGGCACAACATCAGAAAGGAGCCCCTCGTCCTGCGCCTTCTTGGCCAGGCTGTGTGAGCGCAGCGCATACTCATCCTGCTCCGTCCGTGTGACAGAAAAGGCAGCGGCCAGGCGGTCTGCAGAGTGGCCCATGGTCTCATTGGTGGAGAACTCGGCTACTGCAGGGAGCTGGGGAAAGACAAAGGGGCCTGAGAGGCCTGCCAGCAGGAACCAGGCACTGCTCAGCCCTAACAGGCACTACACCCTGCTCCCCGGGGGCGTCTGTTAGCTAGCGTGATGAAGCCAACCGGCATCTTCAGAGTGGGCTTACAAATCCAATTTTTTCTTTTTCTGGTTTTTGGGCCACACCCACCACTGTTCAAAGGTTACTCCTGGCGCTGTACTCAGGAATCACTCCTGACAGTGCTCAGGGGACCATTTAGGATGCCAGGGATAAAACCAGGGTTAGCGTCATGCAAGGTAAGTGCCCTCCCTGCTATACTATCACTCCAGCCCACAAATCCAAATTTTCTAACTACTGGTCTCTTCTTTTTTCAATCTCAACCAAATAATCAGCTAGCAGAACACTATACTACTCAAACAAGATCTACAACAGTAAAGTGAACTGGATCCACACACTCTCACATTTTACACCTCTGTAGTGGGATGCTTTAAAAACACAGGTGTTCATACAAAACTTTGCAAACCTTACCTCAGGTGATAGGAAATTCAATCTGAACTTTGAGAGCAAAGACAGTCGCTGACCCAGAGTTTTGGCTTTATTGAGATCAAGCATCATTTTCCTCATTTTCCGTGAATGACGGATAGGGACATCAGACATTAACTCTACACCACCTGCCACAATCACGTCATACTGTCCAGAAGCAATTAACCCCACACCTACAGGGCACACATTAAAAGTACGTGAATGTCTTTTGCAGAAAAGAAGAAAACATCAGTTAACTGATGCATCTGGATTCAGTGTTAATGATATGAGCATAACATCTGTGATTAACCTTTTCACCTTCTCAAAGGGATTAGGTTTATGGGAGTGCTAGACCAATCCTGGACAGGACATGCACACTGAGCTAAATCCCCAGACCCTGATTTTTTTTTAAATAACTACTTTAAAAGTCACAAACTCAAGAAAATCAGGATTTATTAGGCTATATACACATACAGCCTCTGCAGATATCCTCTGGACCAAATCTCAAACAGATCATATTCTAAACCATAATATCCTCTATTTTTCTATGCTAGCTGAGAGCCATTTTGTGCCAAGGGCCATCTGAATATTTATTACCATCATTCACAGCCATAGAATACAAGCAGATGCACTTGTACTCTGCTCATCTGGCTGATGACAAGAAGCATCTGTGTCTGTCCCCTCATGGACCCAGGCCAGACCCAGAATTTCATGTGCTTTATAACAGTGCACGGGCCAGATGTTCCCCACCCACTTTGTCCCAAGTTTCAATTTCCAGAAAGAGTTTTCCTACAAAGAGATTTTCAATTTCTACTATGAGCTAGTTCTTGAGTTATAAAAAGGCCCCTATCAATGCCCCTGATTTTATTCCCCACCACCAAAGTGGCTGCCCAACTTGGTCTTAATTCCTAGGGGTGCGTGATTATTCTAGTTTTCAGTATTCCTGTCTCTTCACAATAGGGGTTAACGTTATAAAAATGTCCCCCAATTTTGCTAAAGTTTGTTAGATTTTTAACTAATTATTAACATGTCCAGGACGCAGGGAGAGAGAAGTGTTGTTGTCCCATCTAAAGCAACGGTGTTGTCCCATCACTGCACAGGCAGTGGAAGGAAGGGGGCTACAATCTGTCTGAGATATGGGGAGTAGCACATAAGAAACATTCAGATTTCAATCCCAGCAGGCAACCTTCCTTGAGACCCTGAGCTCAATCCCCAGTACTGACAAGGTGATTCTGACCACCCATGAGGAGGAAAAAATGAAGTCAATACATCACTAACAGGGCGGAGCAGGTTCCAAACTATCGATGCCACCGATTCAGAAGCATACCTACTTCTAAAAAATTCTCAGGTTGCTAACTACAGCTAGAGCTAGCCACATTAGCACTGTAGCACTGTCCTCCCGCTGTTCATAGATTTGTTCGAGCAGGTACCAGTAACGTCTCACAACAAATTGTGAGACTTGTTACTGTTTTTGGCATATTGAATACATCACAGGTAGCTTGCCAGGCTTTGCCGTGTGGGTGAGATACTCTCGGTAGCTTTCTGGGCTCTCTGAGGCGGGCGGAGGAATAGAACCTGGGTCTGCAGCTGGAGAAATTACACGAATGCTTGTATCTCCAGGAATAGAGAGTAAGAGAAGGATCGAGAACTACTGTCAAACAAACAACCCCGAAACATTAAAAAACTACAAATTCCAAGACCAGTGCCAAGGTTTTACTTTGGAATACTCACATAAAGTCAAGAGTGCCTTACCAAGCCCCTCACAGTTCCCATGACACATACCTGTTGTCATGGCTTGGTTGGCAGAGATGCAAGCCATGGTGACAGTGTGGGCAGGGGTTTTGTCCGAGAAGCCGGCTCCGAGGGCAGCCTTCAGGAAAGGCAGAGGAGAAAATGATCACAGATGGAGAAGGGACACATGTCAATGATGTCCTGAGCACCACCTCTTAGGGAGGTGAATCAGAAGAGGGTTTACGTGTGCTAATTCTGTAGAGGAATATTAGACCAAGTTCACCACAAAATGGCTTACTACCTTTATCATCTAGCTGCTGACAGCAAAATTGATGGTGGCTGATTCCCAATGCGGCACATAAGGCCACCACTCGCCGAGCTTGCCTCACTGCAATGTTTGGCTCTGAGTCTCCAAAGATTTCAGTGTGTCATTTTAATTTATTTACAGTTTTAAATAATCCAGGGGCTGGGGTGATATACAGGAGGTAGAGCATTTCCCTTGCATGTGGCTGATCCGGGTTTGATCCCCGGCATCCCATATGGTCCCCCAAAGACAGCCAGGAGTGATTCCTGAGGGCAGGGACAGGAGTAACTCCTGAGCATCATCGGGTGTGGCCCAAGAAGGCAAAAAAAAAAAAAGATTTTTTTTTTCTCAAATAGTTTGAAAGAAAATCTGTTAAAATACCTTTAATGGAAGCAAGGAGTAGGATGCTCCTGATATGTGTTCCTACACTTTAAACGCTACCAGTGGCAAAGCAAAGGTACTCAGACATGAAAAACTTTCCAAAGAACTAAACATTTATAAGGAGAATCCCCGCTCAGGCCCCTGCCTGCATTGCGCTCATCTATACTAGAGACAGTCAGTGGCTCTCATTAAGCGCCCGTTGCTTTTGACAGTGCACGGCAGATCCAACGCAAAGTCCAATTGGAAAAATTGCCAACTATGCAGGAGTTCACATTGATGGAAAAATGTTGGAAAAGTACCAGTCACAGATGACCTTCTGACAGTCAGCTAAGGACCGCATGACCCGGCAGAGAGAAGACAGTCTAGCATAGGAGGCTCTTCCAAAAAGTAAGAAAAGGCAAGCTCCCCCACTGATGTTACAAAAAATGGGTCTCTGGTATGATGGTGCAAAAAGCCAAACTCCAGAGAGGAGGACATCTATCAGGTTCTAATTCGGGGGAAATTATGATGCCAAAAAAGAAAGAGAAAGAACATTTTCTACTAAATCTTACATTAAAAATGGAGCTTTCGGGGCTGGAGCAATAGCACAGCGGGTAGGGCGTTTGCCTTGTATGCAGTCAACATGGCCAACCCGGGTTCGATTCCCAGCATCCCATATGGTCCCCCGAGCACTGCCAGAAGTAATTCCTGAGTGCATGAGCCAGAAGTAACCCCTGTGAAATGCTGGGTGTGACCCAAAAGCAATATATATGTACATATATATGCACGAGCCCAAATAAAACTATTGGATTTTGAAAACAAAAGCCCTAGTCCATACTAGGTCTCTCAGAAGAGCTCGTATCATTTCTTTGACCTTTTCTTTTTATGTATTTCTTCCTTGGTCAATTTTCACTTAGAGACTGGTGAACACTCATATATACCTCTGCCTCCACTTCTCAACTTAAACCAAGTTTTTCTTCTACTCGGTACTGTAATTTTCCTTCTCAGTCTTTGCAGAGGAAAGAAATTGCTATAGCGTCAGCCTTTAGATAGGTTGACATTTTTGCCAATACCAACTATTATACCTGGCCTGGTTTTCTTTGATATTATCAAGAAGAGGTTTGAGAATAAGCATAGAAGGAGTGTGAGACAACTAACTTGTATTTCTGAGACAAAAATAAATTTAGTTCACCCTCTTAACCACTGATCTAGAGAGAAATAAAGTGCTTTCCTTTAAATACCTTGGAGGGAGTCTGAGAACAATTTTCTTCTTACAATAGATAAAGAATGTATATTAGCTGTTTTAATCATCTATGCAATTAAAATCTTAGTGAGACATTGAGAATACATAAAAAAAAGTGTGGTCTGAGTTATCATGCTAATTCCTAATTTCTAATTATATGCATTAAGAAAACTGAAAATTATGTGTTTCTTTTGAGTTACATTCTTTGCCTCATATATAAATGACTGAGATAACTTCTTGATTCTAAAACTGGAATTATGACTAAAGTAAATTCTATAAAAAGAAAATAAATTAAGTCTATAGATCTAACTTGATTATATTCAGTAATATCTCTTCCAAATTAATCCAGAGCTTGAGATATTAGTCATTTGGTATAGCTAAAAGATTCCTATTTTTGAATCAGGAGAAACTAAAAAAACATAGAAACTAAATAATATATTATTTATGAAACTTAAAAATCATTTAAAATTATATGAATTTTATATATACTGTGTGCTGAAGGTTTTAATATAGAAAGTTTTAACTTATGTATAGCTGTAGGTCACTTTAAGGGTAAACATTTATGAGTTAAAGAGTATTTAAGAGAAAAATTTGATGCTGAAGATTTCACTGCCACCTCCTTTATCTCAGAAAGTTGTTCTTCAGTATCCTTTTAAAATGCAGAATCATACTGCAGTGTTTTTGACCCATTTTATCCAGTGAAAGAAAAGATTGTCCTTGCTTTTGGTTCAGTTTAGCAGAATGGCAGAGTCTTAGACCTGGGAGAGACATCAGAAGCAAATAAAAATTTCTCCTTTCACACACTGTTGAACAGAGAAGGAGACAATATTGATGGTCATATCAGTTTCATTCTTTGTCCCAAACTATTTTCTGTTTGCAACTGGAAGAGTTTGGAACTTCTCCTTGTTACTGACCCAAGCTAGACCCTCTAAATACTAGAATGTTGTTAGTTCACCTATTATTAGTCTGGCTCAAATCGTAACACCTTAATGTATTCCTGAGATCAGGTATGTGTCTAATTTTCATTGTTAAATGAATCTGTGACTGATCTGACTTCTAAAGCTCTGGTTTCTCTAGAACTAGAACTTTATACTTTGCCTACACTAGTCCCCACTCGGATAATAAAGGGAGGGTGCCAAGATACTGAGTTCCCTGATGCCACCTTCTATGATGTATACTCAGATATTACCTTCTACCTTACTCTCAATATATTGTAGGCACACTTAGATGCTTACTGCTTTTCTGGATTGAATAGCTATAGCCATCTTCTGCAGCACTATAGCACTGTCCTCCCATTGTTCATCGATTTGATCGAGCAGGCACATACGTCACGGGTAGCTTGCCAGGCTTTCCAGTGCAGGCCGAATACTCTTGGTAGCTTGCCGGGCTCTCCGAGAGGGGCGGAGGAATTGAACTTGGGTCTGCCGCATGTAAGGTAATTGGCCTACCCACTGTGCTATCACTCCAGCCAACTTCTATGAGTGTCTAATTCAGCCTAGCAAACTGAACTCCAGCTGAATCTCTTTAAAAGCAGCTGTTTTCATGTCAAATTTTAAAACAGGTAACCAAGACTGTTGTATCCAAGATGTGGTAACAATGGTTTGGTTTCCCAGGGCTGCCATAACAAGGTATTATGGAATGGTTGGTTTAAACCAGGGCTTACACTTTTTGCATTCACTGTCTTTACCCAAGAAATGCAACATGGATGAGTGCTGCCAGAAACAACCCAGATCCATTATGTGGTTGATTTGAATTCATTTTTGTAAATTTGCTTTTATAGCAGTGTGCGGAATAGGTCTCAAGACATTCAAGGCAAGATCGCTTCCCACTGAGCCACATCCTCAGTCCCTTCATTTATATTGTGGTCTTAATGTGCTCAGAAACCTTTCACAGTTTCACTGTTACCAACTTTTGTTATGATTCCCCAGATGTTCTAAGAACGGAAATGTATTTTCTCAGTTTAAAGGCTAGTAGTATGTGTGCAGTCAAATGCTGGTTGTTTTCTTCTGAGGATCCTGTACAGAGAGGGCATGTTTCAGCCATCACTTCCTCGTCTCTTAAGACAGCCATCTATTTTGAGAGTCTTCACATTGTCTTTCCTTGTTCTGTGACTGCCATCATATTGACTCAGGGCTCATCCTAATGGTCTCATCATAACTTATTTTCATATACCTATCCAACATTCTGAGACTCATTGGGTGTGAATTCATAAGGGTTTTTGTCAAATACACAGTTTAGTTCATGAAATAGAAAACTCCACGACCTCTACATGTTTCTATACATAGATGATGAAAACTGTCTGACATTTTCCTTCACAAGAATTTTATTGACGACTTACATTTTGAAAAGAATCCATTACCACGATCACAGACACATAGTTTTAGAAACAGCCCGGGAATAAGCACCTTGGATGGGTTTCAGAACTTTTTGTAACCATATCCTTTCTAAACCCCCAGTTGCATCATTTTAGGATCTAGGGATAATAACTGTACATGAAGCAGCTGCAATGAAGTCAGAAGGAAGTGCTGTGGTAAGGCACTGTGCAATTTTATGTGATAACAAGTGCTCAATAAATGTTTTTTATTTCACTAACACTTAAGAGAATACTTTGATAAAACATGCTACAAGAAGTAGGAAGAGGGCCAGAATTCCCGTTTCATGTTGGAGTTGGGGTAATACTTTGTTCAGGAAAAACCAGTCTCGCATTCTAGTCAGAGAGACTGTCCATTGTCCTGTGGGCACTATGCTTTAAACCTGTGGAAGAAAAATAATCCAAAGTTGCCTATCAAGGGAACAGTTTTAATCCCAGTTCTTTCATATACTGATTTACAATGGGCAACACAGCGAGTGAATGGGAATGTATTATGTCAGTGATCCAGTCCCATGGATAGAGTTTAGAATCTTTCAGAGAGCTTTTTTAAAAACTTAAGCGCTGGGGAATTCTGATTTAGTCATGCAGAATAGTGTCCCAGTGCAATTTAATGTACATATGAATTAAGAACTTTTGGTTTAATTCCTTGCACGTTTAATCACTAGAGGAGTCATAAAATGTTAGATTATATTACGTTTTAACCTTCAAGCCCCAAGACCAGAAATTTTAGTTTAATTGTTCAAGATGGAGTTTTGAACATTGATATAACTATAAGGATTTCTTCTCATCATTCCATTCTATAACCAGAGTTATAAGCTAGACTTCATGAGCATTTCTAAATTTTAGGGCATACCCTGCATAAATTGTGAAGTACTGTTTTTTTCATATATTCATATATTCATTTATTTGTTTTGTAATATGACCTTCCCACCAAAAAGCTGGGTATTTTTATTTGGAGAAATGTTTAACTGGATAAAGGATCCAAAAATGACTCAACCTATGATCCAGAATGACTCAACTTAGGGTTTGGGGGGAGAATCAATAATTGCATACATATATTTTAGAATGTCAACCTAAATAAATTCAACTAACGTTTGGATTGACCCGTAGATGTAAATTCTGTCTAGCTGCATAATTTCTGGGAACCCACACATGAGGCAGAGATGAAAAAGGATGATTTTGCAAATTAGATGAAACTGGGAGAAGTGTAATTGTTACTGTCCTATCTGCCAGTTATTTCAGTTGGTGGTAGAAGTTACAGATTAGGCCATCATTTCCAAGAAAATGAAATTCAGCAGTTTAAGCTCCTCCATTAGCCCTCACAGTGTAGGTCTAGATTGTTCTCACAGACTTACCTTCCATGATCCTTTTGATTGATTAGCAATCAATCCCTTCTTTATCCCTTCTTACTCATAATACATTTTTTTCAATCAGCATTGGAATATCACACCCATTCTTTTATATGCCTGCCTGTCTCTCGTTTTTGATTTACAACCAAAACCAAATTTTACTTTGTCTCCTATTGTTTTCTTGGATTCTGTAATTTCCTTTATTTTATGTTATTTTGGGGAGAGGGTTGGTTCACAGCTGATATTGGTCTGGGGCAGTTTCTGTCTCTGTGCTATGCTTCGCAGTGACAGTTCTAAGGGAACAATGTGTGATGTTGGGAATTGAACCAGGTCTGGCTGACTGCAATGCCAATGCCTGAGTTCCTGTATTATCTCTCTAGCTCTTCAAACTTTATTGTTAATATTTCTCTGAAGAAAACTGATTGTGGACTCCAAAAGAGAAATTATATTTTATATATCCTGTTTTGGGCTGGAGCGATAGCACAGCGGTAGGGCGTTTGCCTTACACGCAGCCAACTTGGCTGACCTGAGTTCGATTCCTCTGCCCCTCTCGGAGAGCCCGGCAAGCTACCGAGAGTATTCAATATGCCAGACACAGTA